>OX451218.1:32568681-32779549 GCA_949628195.1 Phasia obesa | reverse complement strand
AGTTCAAGAAAAGGAGTTTAAATTGCTAGTAGCAATCGTCATGAGTTTCGTTTTTTGATATGGATTTTATAGTGCCTTTAAAAAATAAAAAAAATTTCATATTTCTCCAGGGAGAATACGAATTCTCAAATAAATTAATAGTTATTCAGGCTTAAGTTTTTTGTTATAAAGAGATAAAGAAAAATTAGACACTAGCAGAATGTAAAGAAATTTCTAAATGGCTACATCCGTCTTCAGAATTTTACATTCTGCTAGTGCTTAATTTTTCTTTATCTCTTTATAATAAAGAACTTAAGCCTTATATTTATAATAACACTGTGCTATTTAACACTGTGCAAATTTTAACAAGCTGGGCACCTCGCTGGTTAAGCTAATTAGAGTACGCAGAATTCAATGGCATTAGCCGTTTTTCGAAGTTAGCGCTCGTATTCGCGATTTAAAATTTGTGTAGCCCACCCAAACACAGACGTCATCGCGAAAATAGCCAAAATGGATTCAGGAGACCTCAAAACATATAAATCAGTCGAAATCCCGACCTTGATTTTTTTTTTCATGATTACTATACTTTACTTTATACTACGTATGGTAAAGTAAAAAAAAATATATATTGAGAAATACTGCAATTATAATTAGTTCAATTTTGAGATATGTTTTTCGGATTCCAAAAATGTGCCAAGGGGCCCCTGCTTACAACGTTTCGACACCTAAACGTCTATCATGCTGCTGCGTATCTTGAACCTTAATAGATTAGATTAGGTCTTCCAGTCCATAAGGACTACCTTGAGCTTTTATCTTACAATGAAATTAAAAACCATGAACTTACAAAGTTGCTTACTTTAACCATTGATTAAAATGCTTTCAACTTACGAATTACTTACGCATTTCAAAATATTTTACATTCATTTTAATTTTAATTATTTTTAAAAGAATTACAAAAAAACTACTAACTTCTTGCCAAAAGGTGGTATTACTTTGTGGTTTTAAATTCCGCATTTGAAACCAATCCCTCAGCAATTTCTTTTCCCATTATTGAATTCAATAGGAACATTTAGCAAAATTGTTTAATAATTTATTTGAAGGTGTGGGTACTAATTGTACTTTAGAAATTAACAACAAAGAAGAAAAGCTTAAGAAAGATTTCCCCAACAAAAAAATTTCACTTATTTATCATTTCACACAAAACCATACATCCATCATACATCCCAATAACAGCAGCGCCAGTACACTAAGCTTCAGTTTGATTATTATCCGTGATGATTTGACTAACGATTTGTTCGGCGTTGAGGCAGGCAGCACAAACATAGTATTTACATAATATTTTAACACATTTAGCACACGTACTACAAGCTTTTTTGTATCTCCAATAAGTATCGTTCGCTCGCATTCATTTTATTTGATTTTAAATTATTCACAGTAGAGATGATCCGAAGAAGATTTAAAAAAATCTATTTGCAGAAGTGAGACGGCAGACAAAAAACAAACAAACTCTTTGAAGTGTAAAACTAACAAGCTAAACAATAATTTCACTTTCTAACACAACTCAAAAAAAATCTTTAAATATTCCATAAGCACAAAAAAAAAACCTTAAGAAAATTATATTATTAATAATAATAAATACAACAACTAAAAGAAATAAAAATTCAACAATTGTAAGTGATTTCACACACATGAAATAATCAAAAAACAAAAAGTAAAGAAGAGTTTTAAAGAAAAACTACAAAAGAATTCCATTAGGTGGATTTATCAGCCAATTATTAATTCAATGTGTCGGTTGGTCAGACAGTCAGTAAGCCGCTTTTTCTTTCCTTCTTAACTGTAATTTGCTCATTTAAAAACTGATGGGAGTTTAAGCAAAAAATCAACAACAAAAAATCATCTTTTTGTAAAATCTCATGATTATTTTCGATGGTCGAATTGAAGGGAATGTACAACAGTTAAGCGAAAACGTAATAAGTTGAGTTTGATTATAAAACGAATGATTTACTTTTATCATAAATTTTATGAATTTATTCGGTTGTTTTGTACAGAGTTCTCTGATTGAGTTTTATATAAAATATGTTTTTTCTTTAAACCTGGTCATTATTTGCGGAAATATGCTTCCTGAATGAATTGTTGACATCAAAAAAAATAAATCAGTCAAGTACGAGTTAGTCTCCACACGTAGGGTCCGTACTATGTTTAGTACGCCTTTAAAAACTCAAGTTGTTAACTTTTTCATGTCTTATGGGGCAGCCTTTTATTTTTAAAATCAAATTCATATTCGCGAAAATTGCATCGCTATTGGAACACCCTTTAAATATTAGGAATCGTTGTTATAACGGCCATGCTAAAACACTTTCTATAAAAATATCAGGCCTACCTATTGCGGTTCAAAAAATAATATGTGTGAAAAACATGTCACTGATGGATCACCCTTTAGTAATTAGTAATTGTTACAGTGGCCAAAGTACAACATCTACTGTAAACAATTCAAGAGTCTACCTATTACGGTTAAACAAAATAAGGCTATTTAAGTAAAAATCATGTCTCTGTCGGAACACCCTTTAATTTTTATTACTTGTTTAGTTTCCATAGTAATAAAACTCCTGTAAAAACTTCAAGACTCTACATATTATCGTTCAAAACTTAGGCCATATACACGCAAAGCACGTCACTATCGGAACACCCTTTAATTTTAAGGTTTAATTTAATAGAAAGCGAACACAGAGTTAATTACTGTCTGCAAATTTTAAGTGGTTACCTCCTATATGTAGCTCAAGAAATAAAGACATAAAGGCAAATAACACCTCACTTTTGGAACACCCTATAAGTTTTAGTATTTATTGCTATAGTGGCCACAGTTATTCACCTTCTGTGAACATTTCAAGAGTCTACCTATTATAGTTCAAAACTTAGGCCTTATACATGCAAATCACGCCACTATCGGAACACCCTTTAATTTGTAGGTTTATTTTATTAGACTTGTTTATATAGCGAACTAAGTTTTAATTACTGCTTGCATATTTTTAGCACATATTCGTGAATAACACCAATCTATCAGAACACCCTATAAATTTTAGAATATGCTACTATAGCGGCCAAAGTTATACACCTTCTGTGAAATTTCAAGAGTCTACCTATTATGGTTCAAAACATAGGCGTTATACATGCAAATCACACCACTAACGGAACACTCTTTAATTTTTAGGTTTATTTTTTATACTTCTTTATATAGCGAACTAAGTTTTAATTACAGTTTTTAAATCTTGAGTCTATGCCACCTACAGTTTACGAAATAGGCACATATTCGTAAATAATATCTCTCTATCGGAACACCCTATAAGTTTTAGTATTTGTTGGTATAGCGGCAACAGCTATAAATCATCTGCGAAAATTTCAAGAGTCTACCTATTACGGTTCCAGAGATAAAAGCCGCTGACAGACGCACATAGGGGTATTTTGCCAATCTAGCCGGACATTACTTTTTATTTTAGCTTATATTGGCTCTAAAAATGTACTGAGTGCCCCTAGGTTAATGAAACTTTGCAAAAAGTTATGGTCATAGGTTGTCAAAGCTATAAAATAGGAAAAATCGGACCAAGGAGAAAAAAGTTCCCCTTGGAAGAACTAATTCTACCTTCGAAAAATGCAAGTTTTTTTTGATTTTCCCGTCATTTTGTTTGGCAATTACAACTTTTAAGGTCAAAGAATGTTCAAAAACTTAAAGTTGGACTCAAGAGATTCTTAAATGCCATTTTTAGCCCCGCCCCGGCAGTTAAATAAAAAATTATTTAAAAAAATAATGCAATTATTAAAAGAAATAGATTACATGCTTCTTAAAAACATAACAATTTATTTTTATGGGCAGTCCCTGTGAAAAAATTGTTCTTTTTTAATTTGTTTGCCAATTTCCTAAAAATATTCATTTTTAAGCTTTCCAATGTCTAACCAATCCCCGCCTCCCAAAAATATTATTAAAAAAATAGTTTTGTAATTTGTTACTTCATAGTATTTTATTTATCGGAAAATTATTAATTTATTCATAGTAATAACTTATTTATGATTGTAACGATAAATTTTATTTAAAATTATAACAATTAATTTATTTAAAACCACTTCTCCTTTGCACTAAGATGATGATGAGTTCCATGGTTCTTCTTCGTCTGAATCCTTTTCAGCGTTAAGTACAGGTGGAAGCATGAAAGAAATTGCTTCTTTCGTAAAAGGTAATGACCTTTTTTTGGAGTCGGTCTAGTAAAGAGTGGGTCAGAACTTAGCAAAAGCCTATGAATAATATCTATGGTACACTGAACCCTTGAAAACTTTCTAGCAAAATTCTGCCTGTAAAGCCGGAAATGTTTGTTTCGTGCCTCACCCGCTTCTTCTGATAACAGCCCAATAGGCAACAATGCCTCATTCATAACAGTTGCACCATGTATTTAAATCTTGTGCATTGTAGGTGTCATAGGATCCCACTCATAGAGAGAAAAGTAAAGTTTTGCAGTATCTAAGCAATAATCGGCAAACTCGCATTTGGATTTTGTGACCACTTTATATTACTTCAATAATAACCTTGATTCGGTATATGAAATCAAACTCAATTCCAGTTATTTCTGCAGCTAATTCAGGATTGGAAAAAAATATTCTGCTAGTGTTACCATCGTTGGTGTTTCCAAATCCAGCTTTCGGTACACCCACTACTAGCCCTAATTCACTTCTAAATTTTTCTTGGATATTTTTTTCCTCGCGTTAACAATGGCTTTGTCCGCATCAGATTTTATTTGCCATTTTTTCACTGACAGTTTATATGACAGGTGTAATATGCTCTCAAATAGGCGAATTCTGGCGTGTAAAGTAGATCGTCCGAAAGAAAGGGCATCTACGTCTATATCTCTTTTGATATTTAAATTATTTTTTGTACAGGTAATAACAGTGTTAGATGTAATGATTTAAATGAGAAACATCTACCTTCAGTTATTAAGAACCAAAACGGGGTTTCTTACTCGTATTTACCTATCCAAGATAGGAAAAAACATAAACGCGCAACGTTTTTTTTTACATTATAAAAGTAGAGATCGTAAATTTTGTAGTGATATCTAACATTTTTAGGATCGCGATGGAGATCACTCTTAAAAAGCTTTTCACTTTTTTTTTGACAAAAAATTTTACAAAAATTTTTTTTTTAATTTTGAACGAATTTTTTATCATTCAAAATAAAAAAAAAACAAATAGCTACTAATAAACCCTTGCACAGAAAAAAATCAATACAAAATCTTTATTCGTTTAGCCACCAAAAAATTTATTGCAAACCTCTCAAAATCGTTTAAAGTCAATAATAACATATGCGATTTACTCTACTTTCCTGACTTTAACAGTGTCCCAAAACAACAAATCTCAAGCAAAAGCCTTGAAAATTCACTGTACTATATACTGCGAAAACAATAGGGTTACGTTTTTATACTTTGTGTACGGAACCCTAAAAATGGTGTTGTTCGAGCGGTTTCAGATTTTATGTTCTCTTGTGAAATAAAAATACATATAAATACAAAATACGCCAAAAGACACCATATATGTTAAATGCTCTCCCTTTAGCTAAGATTGCTAATTGATATTCTATAATTCAACCCTAAAACCAATATAAGGTAATGTAATTCAGTTATGAGGCTCTAAAGGCCATTTAAACGCAATATATTTAAAAAGCCCGAAACTTAAGCAAAGCCGTACGACAGCAATAGTACGAAGGCAATACTAGCCCTCGGGAAAAATCGATATCGCTTCTTGTAGGCATCATAACAGGGTACTGTTTGATTAGACGTAAGTCGGAGCGTGTGGAAATCTCTTGTAGTGAGAGCTGCAGAAGCTTTCGTGCATTTGCACGTCTCTCTGCAGGCTCATATATTTGGGCCAACGATTCTTTCAGGAACTTTCAGGACATGCTAGGTTTTGCGAGATGTTCTAGGATATTTTACGAACTGTAGTTGTTTTATAGGAAAAAGTGGAGTTAGATGGTCGTCGGGGTATCACAATGGATCTTAATGGCATTTGAATGAATTCGCTTTGTGTGGGCCGCCCACTTAACCTTATCTAAATTATTAAGAGCAGGCCCGTAACAGCATAAAAAATCGTAATAATATCTGCATAAGAAGGACACCAGAAAGGGTAGTCAGGCTCTATAAGAATCCTAAACATACCTATTTTGTAAGGACCAAAATTTAAATTTCAAGACTTGAAAACACAATTACAAAATTAAATGGATATGCACCTCTTACTTTTTTTATGGATGGAAATATCAAATGGGTGCCTTTTTAACCTTTTTGTCCTCAATAATTTTAGGCAGGCGATTGGTAGATAAGTCTGAGTCTTCTGCTAATACCAGCTTTACTCTCGACTGTAGTGATTTCAGAGTGTCGACAGGTAACTATAGCCCTTCTTTCTCATTACGGAGACTCTTTTTTCTAAGGATTAGATACCCTATGGCATCTACATTAAACGTATTAAAAGTGGATCTAACCCTAATACAAGCCACTGCTAGTTCATAAAATATGTGCGCTTTCGGGTCAGCCTCTTCTTTTATTTTTAACAATTTCTTCGATAATGCTGTTATCGAACTTAAGGTAGTTTGATTATATCTCAGCAACTTTCTGGCCTTTTTGTCGAAAGGCTATTGAGGTTAGCTCATCAAAACCTCTTGAGAGATATTAGCGTTCATATTTTACGACCTAAACGGAGTTCGTTTAGAGACTAACCTATTTACCTCTTGCCAGACTTTCTTATCTATCGCTGTCTGATACTCCACCGGAGTAGGATGGCCACCCGAACAGATCTCCCTAAATGTAATTAAGTCTATATTAAAAAAAGTATAAAAAATTGGAGATTGACAGGTATCCAGATTTCGTTCGACTTAATATAGGCAGACTCCTAGCACAGACAAGATCTAACTAGCAGCCTGTAATCGGCCACCACTACGAGGTGGTATAAGTCGAAGTACTGACAGAAGACTTGGTTACGGCAAGCCATGCCCTTTGGCCTGCCAGCCTGCAATGTAATATAAAGTTAATATTTCACTTTAAACATTGGCAAGGAAAAAGCTGTCGGCTCTAAATAATTTAGTTGTTTTAGTTGACTAATCGTTTAACTCCGTTTTATAATTGTTAGTTAGTGGTGATTTTAAAACTATTTTGCAATATACATGGCAAACCTTCTAAATGACAACATTTTATTTCAATTAACAGCTTAAGAAGAACTTCGAAAACAATAAAACTTTCAATTTAATGTTAATATGGAGTTAATTAATTTGGCAAGTGAAGCATTTACTTAGAGGGTCAACAATGTGTGTCGTTGGGCACAATTTCATTGATTCTTTTATTCTTTGTTTTTTCCTTAACACATTCAATCATTTGTCAATTTAGTGAAATGCATGATGTTAACATGCATGCGCATGCGCTTGCGATTGTACAACATTGTCCATAGCGTGGACTAAAAATAAGTAAAACAAAAAAGAAAATCATGTAGTTTTCATGCCAAATAGCTAAACATTTTATTAACTCAAAAAGATATTAAGATTGAAAACTAAGAAAAATTTTAACTGCTGGTTGAACTTTTTCGAAAAAAATTGCTGGATATTAAATCAACGACTTAATGCAAAGTGGCCAAGAAACAGCGCCAGTCACATCTCAATTTCCGTTCATGCCGTTGTGTGGTATTTGTAACTTTTTTTTTGTCTTTCCGTCAGTTTGTCAGTCATTTAAATTGAGAGTGTGCAAAGTAATAAAGTTACAAATTAAAATTCCGAGTGTTTTTGTAAAACATTTGTTTAATTTTTTGCTGTTGCTTTTATCAATCCGCGGTTGTTTCAACTAAATATTCACAGCATTCATGATGTGGATGATAATAGGCTTTGCAGGCATCATCGAACAAATAACAAATAAATGCTTTGGTATTTTTGCCAAATGTACTCTGGGTAATTTAGACAAAAATAATGTGAAGAACGCGTGTATTTGAATTTTCAATTTGTAAATTTATGCTAAAAAAACTCTAACAAAAATAACTTTCTTTTGCGTTGGAATCTCACAAATTTTGCAAAAACTGACATTTCCTAACTTTTGAGGGGAAAGATATATTTTTAATACTAATTTATAACAGTTTTTTATTTATTGCAATTTCACTAGATATCAAATGTTTAAGGCTCTTTAAAACATAAACTCATGGACGGCATCATTTGTAGGGATCCGTATCGAAAGGTTAAAACGTAACCCTATTGTTTTCGCTATAATGTCTGCCCGTCTGTCAGCGCTTTCTATCTATGGAACGGTAAAAGGTAATAGGCCCCTATAGTAAAAAATACTAAAACTTATAGGATGTTCCAAAAGTGAGGTATTATTCACGTTTACGTTTGTGTGTGTTCTTCGATTTTTGGCACTTTTTAAAAAAATTGGATCAAAAAATATGTATTAAATCTTGCGTTAAAAATGGAATTAAGTGCTCCAAGGCACTTGAAATGATAACTGTTGCAATGTTAACGCCCACAAGTGAAGAAAATGTTGAAACAGTGAAAAAATTTCTTTTGAAAAATCGTAGAATCAGTAAGAGGAAAGTTGCAGATGATGTTGGCACATCAATCGGTTCATACCATGAAATTTCTCGAATGCTTTCGACAATAAACGTGTGGCAGCGAAGTTTGTTTCAAAATTGCTAAATTTTAAGCACGAGCAATGTCGCATTAGTATCGCTCAGGAGTTGTTGAATGAAGTCAACGACGATGCAGGTTTGCTCAAAAGGGTCATAACTCGTGACGAAACGTGGGATGACGGCGAAACCAAAGCCCAATTATCCCAATGGAAGCGGATAGATGTCAAAAATCGAAGAACTCACATAAACTTGACTAACCTTTTCAGTTGTCAACAAAAAACTACTAATCCAAATTGGCTGATAATGCCAACATAAGTATGACTAACGCATGCGTACCAACATACTTACTTAGATGGCTATAAACAACCGTTTTGGTCAGTAGCCTGATTAAGAATAGCTTTCCATGCGCGTCGATCTAATGCGCTTCGCCTCCAGTTTCTAGCACCAAGATTTGCGAGACCATCCTCAGCTTGATCCTTCCACCGGAGTTTGGGTCTTCCCCTTCTACGTCTTCCTTCGGGATCAAATTCGAATGACTTTCTTGCTGGATCATTCTCATCCATACGCATAACATACTCCAGCCAGCGCAACCGTTATACTTTAATGCGCTTAACTATGTTTATATCTTCGTACAACTCATACAGCTCATGATTCATTCGATGGCGATACTCTCCGTTGACGCAAGTAGGTCCATATATTTTGCGAAGAATCTTTCTCTCAAACACCCCTAGAACAGCCTCATCTGCTTGCGTAAGAACCCACGCTTCAGCGCCATATAGTAGCACGGGTAATATAAGTGTTCTATAGAGTGTAATTTTAGTTTGTCGAGAGAGGTCTTTGTTTCTAAATTGCTTGCTTAGCCCGAAATAGCATCTATTAGCAAGAATAGTTCTTCTTTTTATTTCCAAACTGATGTTATTTGTTTGGTTTATGGCGGTACCGAGGTAGATAAAGTTGTTCACTACCTCGAAGTTATAGTCACCAACGTTCACATATTGACCCAGTCTTGTTGTTTCGTTGTTCGTTGATACCATAAACTTTGTCTTATCTTCGTTTACTACCAGACCCACTTTCTCGACTCATTTTCGATACAGGAGAATGTTGCAGTTACCTCTCGCACAATCCGCCCTATGATATCAATATCATCGGCATAAGCGAGTAGCATATGCTTTTTGTTGTAAATTGTGACTGCTCTGTTAACTGTGGCATCACGCAATATTTTTTCCAACAAAATGTAGAATAGATCACAGGATAAACTATCACCTTGTCTAAAACCTCGTTTGGTATTAAACGTCTCGGAGAGGTCTTTTCCAATGACACTGCCCACGAAAATTCGAAATTCAGCTTTTCATTTAAACAGACCCCGTATGTCTTTATTTGAACCGTAAGAGTCAGACGCTTGAATTTTACACACAGTAATTACAACTATAAATAAATTAACCTAAAAGTTATAGGGTGTTTCTACAGTGACGTGATTTTCATGTATTTTTATATTTACTATGGCCGCTAAAACAAATATTAAAAACTAAAATCTATACAAACCAGAAATTATAATTCTTGCAAAAAAACCTACTTCAAAACAGACAAACTTAAAAAAAACATGTGTCTTTAAGACGGTAATTATACAGTAATTATATTATATTCGAAAAAGATTGTAGCGGGATTTTTTAAATGTCATAGCACATAATGTCAATTCAGATAAAAAAAACTCATTTTGGAATTCAATAATCTAAAGCTTAAAAAGTTTAAAAAAGTTTAAAAGTTTGGCCATATACATCAAATTACATAAACTATTGCGACACCCTTTAATTTATAATTTAAAATATTTATACTTATTATACCATACATAGTAGTGAACATTCTGTTTAATTTTCAAGCGTTTGTCTGTAAACGTTCCAAAGGTGGGGAGATAATGGTCAAATTACATCAATAATAGGGACATCCTGTAATTTATAGATCCAAACTTTATATTTGTTGTTATAGCGGACTAAGCAATAAATTTCAACTGTCTATCTATAACAGTACAAGAGATTGGCCATATATATCAATTTACATGAACTATTTGGATACCCTTTAATTTTCAAGTTCATATTTTATTCTTGTTATTATAGCGGACTTAGCAATACAAGTTCTTTGTAAATTTGAACTTTCTGTCTATAACGGTTCAAAAGTTTGGCCATATGTATCCAATTAAAACAAACTAATGGGACACTCTATAATTTAATTAATTAATTAATTAAAATATTTTTAAATATTTATACTTATTATAACATACATAGTAACGAACATTCTGTGCAACTTTTAAGTGTGTAGTGTCTATAACGGTTCAAAAGATAGGATCGTAAAGGTGAAATTACGTCAACTAAGGGCCACCCTTTAATTTTTAAATTTATTTTTTTTATTACTTTTTGTTATTGTGAGCTATAGTGATACGCACTTTTTTAAATTGTAAATTGGTGACCTATAAAGTTCATAATACACTTAAAAAATATGTTTGTTGTATGGGGACACCTTTAATTTTTGAAATTCGAAACTTACAAAAAACAGCAATACACAGACGAATTGACAACCTCCTTCTTTTTGTGAAGTCGGCTAAAAAGGCGTTTCAATATATTTGAACAGCAATAGGCTGATACTTAAAGTTTACACCGATTATATTTTACTGTAACAACAAGTAACGAAAATAAAATTAATGAAATGAATTTGGGAAATTTGGACTTCTTTTCTACACGTCATAGGCAGATAAAGGGTATTAGGGTATGCTCTAGTGAAAAAAATTAAAACTTGTACTTTTAAAGTTATATATTGAAGACAGTAGATATGTGAGTCTCACTCTCACTTGACGGATTATTATTGAAGCAGGTAGACAAATATTTTCTCTTCGCTTCAAGACCAATAAATAAATCCATTTGAGTTAACATTTGCCAATCTATACATATGCATATGTGCCCTTTGTTTTGAAAGTGGTCTAAGTCAGAATGGCAAAACAATCAGTTATTTTACACCACATTTTTTTTAATTAGTAAATTTATTAACAAGAGTGTGAAATTTATACATTCTTGTTAAGTGTAAAATAACTGATAAACTCATTGTTTTGCAATTCTGACTTAGACCACTTTCAAAACAAAGGGCACATATAAAAGCTGTAACAGTGTCTGAACGAAAAAAGTAGATAGTTAGTAGACGATATCGATTTGTGTTTATCAAGTAAAAACTACTGGATGAATTAAAAAAAAATGTGGGGAGGTAGGTACCTTGGTTAAAATATAAGATAGTTTTGCTGGCAAAAAATGTCTAATTTTCAAGAGAAAACAAAGATAAAAAGGTGAAATTACAAAACTTTTCCGAATTAATGATACTGAAAACTTAGCAGCACTACTAGTGATTTTTTAATTTGCTTTATACGGAATGTAACGGGCATGCTAACTATATTTATTTTTAACGTGCTTCAAAAAAAAGAAGGAAGTTTAATACTTCGTCGGTATTTTTGACGTTTGTGCAATCAGAACTCTCTCCTTTCTTAACCGATTTGGAATTTTAATGTATTAAAAAAATTAATGGGTGCCCCCATGAATGAATGTCACTAAAGCTCCCTTTAACAAAAAGCTACGAAAACCTTAATTTAAAAATCAAAGGGTGCCGTAATTTAACTTATATTTTTTAAAAGAGAAGTAATACTCAGGCAATTAATACCTGAGGTAAAAGTGTTATTTCCTTTAGAAAGGGATAGAAGTAGATAGACATATAGTTAAAATAGACGGTAATAAAGCTTCACTTTTGGCAACAGTGCAATTACACGTTATGTTTATTTTTAGAACTATATTACAGCGCCTGTGGTGTTATGTAGGCGCACTGACTCGAAGCTAGTATATCGATTTTATTAATTATTTTACTTTGCCTGCGATTTAGTGCTTTAAGGTATTACAGGAAAAAGAGGCACTTTGACATATACTATTGTAAGTAGAATTAATACATATCAGAAAAATCAATGTTGCCTCGGCTGGGTATTGAACTCGTGACGATGTTTTACTAGCCAACGTGCTAACTACGGGAGCCTCAATGTCTTTACCTTTTAAACCGTTATGGATAAGCATTTGAAAATCACCAACATGTTTATTACTATGTTCGCTATAACAAGAAGTATAGATCTTAAAGTTAGAAAATAAAGGGTGTCCCCATAGTTAATGTAATTCGTTGTACATATATGGCTTTATCCACAATAACAAGTTTTTATACTTGTTATTGTGTTGTTAGTTCAAAGTATATCACCATATGTAACGCAATTTGACGTCTATGACCTTTTCATCACAAGTTGACTACTCTGCGATTGGAAGAATTGAAAAATAATTTGCGGGGCTTAAAATTTGAGAATTCCGGACAAGTCTGGGAATTACTCTTACGTTTAAAAGGTTATGCAGTAGAAGACACGACTATTGTGGACTTTAACGTTGCTGAATTTAGACTTACCCTGTATATCTACATATAACAGGATACAAGGGGCATTTGTGCAGAAAAGCTATAAAAGTTTTCTGCCCTTTAGAGCTTGAAATATGTTCTGATCGTATGCTGTGTCTGTTTAAGGCTGAGACAGCAGCGAAAATGTATTAGCTAGCATCAAATTGGGCATTCAGGGGTATAATGATCTCAACCAATGGGTTAGAGTTATAAAAGTTTGCCGGTAAATTAAATTCGATGTCCAGAAACCACTTAAGATAAATGTAAACGTAGTGAATAGGTTGCACGGGTCGCCGGCTCCGTGTAGAGGGAAAACCGACTCACTTGGGTCCCTTTGGTCCCGTTGTAACGCATAGTGATTACCCTTGAGTAGTGTGAGTAGTGTTTTCGATTAAAATTAAAAAGGGTCTGTGTCTATGGATTAAGAAGTTATTTTAAGTTGCATGGCTACTTGCGTTACAGCTGTTTATTTAAATGTAATTTGACAAGAAATTCGTGTGAAAAACTGGAAAGAAAAACTGAAAAACTGTAACTTTTTTAGCGGCAGTGTTAAACATTAATCTGTTTATTTCAAACAGTTTAAACATCTTTTAATCTGCGTTAAAGTCAATAAAGAACATGCAATGATTCAGTCAGATCTGTTTAGTAATAATTCAAATTATGATTATGAACGAAGAGAACGATCTAGCCGATATGATTGTTCTGTGATATGAACCTTCTGAATGAATAATTCAGCCAAATGAACGAATAAACCAAATAGGAATAAATTGTGGTCATAATTCAAAGCTTTTTCCCATAACATTTCGTTATGAATAAACTTTCTGTTGTTATTTAAAAAAGAATTTTCGTTGTCAAACAATTTTTGTTTAACAAAAAAAAAAAAAAGAGAAAAAAGAAGAAAACCGCTCATATATGTAGTCTTTTGGCCAACAATCTTAAACTTATTAAGTGGTTAATTGAAAGAAAGTGTTCGCTCGGAACCCAAAGGACGGTCATAAGCTGCAGTGAAATGTAAAAATATTTAGATTTCACACTATGGAAAAGTTCCAACAATTCGAATTTCTTTCAAAAATGCACTTTATATTTATTAACACCAGCCACAACAACAACAACAACAACAAACAATAAAGACCAGCAATAAGCAATAAGATATCGAAGATATTAAACCTCATACTGCAAATTAATTGAATGTTTGACCAACCATTCAGTGTCAAATTGTCAGAAAATTGCAATTTTTCTTAAATACATTTTTCACGCCAGCCAGTTGATGTATTTATGTTTTTTCTTCTTGTTTTTGTTTGTTTGTTTATTTGTAAATGTATTTTTATTGTTGTTGTAACAAAATATTATAAAAACAATAAAATCGGAATGTTTATTAACGCGGTTTCAGATTTAAACAAAAACTACTAACGAAAAATGTTAAATGATTAATATTTCTTAACAATTTGCCTGAGATGACGTGTTGTCTGTATGTCTGTCTGTCGTTGTTTTTTTTGCTTATCTTGAATTGTACCAAAGGAATCCTCATCAGAAATTCAAAAGAAAAAAATGACAATTGACCCATGTCGTTTTCAAAATGCATTTGTTGACTATTTGTCTTTTTGTTGTTGTTGTTATGGTTTGATATTTAAACCCAGATGTTTATGGTTACTAGCGTTTGATTTTAAAATGCTGAAAGAAAGGTGTTAAAATGAGAGACTTTTTTAAACAGTCTATAGATTTCCATTTCGATTTAACCTCTTCGCGTCATTAGTCTTATGTACTGCATGAGGGGTGTACAGTTTTACGGACTTTTCGAGGAATAACGTTGACACGAACTCAGTTTTTTACTGGGTATGATCGAACAGATATGGTATATTTCGCTTGATTGTTATGCATTCCAGGCCTACATATATTTTGACGGTTCTGAAAGCCCCAGCAGAGATGTTGTTGAAGTTTTTACAAAAAATTTTCAATAAAATTTTTAGAGAAAAATTTTCATAAAATTTTTACAAAAGATTTTCCATAAAATTTTTGCAATTAAGTTTTACAAAAAAAATTTCGATATCATTTTTAGAAGAAATATTCAAGAAAATTTTTACAAAAAACTTTCAATAAAATTAAAAAAAAATTTATAAAATTTTCGATGAATTTTTTACACAAAATTTTCGATAAAATTTTTACAAATATTTTCGATAGAGTATTACAAAAAAATTTCAATAAAGTTTTACAAAAAATTTTCGATAATATTTTTATACAAAATTTTTGATAAAATTTTTACAAAAAATACGTCTATAATGAAAATTATATTGAAAATCATAAAAGTAAAAACCGAATGTATATTATTGTGAAATTGGGAAACATAACAGGGTAAGGGAATATTTAACATTACTATGGTGAAGGGTATATAAGATTCCGCATGTGCTAATATAGCACTCTTACTTGTTTTTTTTTTGTTTTCCAATAAAATTCCCATTCTCTCAAAGGTTATTTACTCTTGGTCGTGTTCTCGCTAAGTGACTTTCCCAAAATATCCATATTTTTTCAACTACTTAAACACACCCGTAAAGTACAAATAAAGTTCTTCTTAAGTTTGTAATTTAAAGACTCTCACTTGTATTTGGATTACAAGAGACAAAACAATTTTCCTAAAGTATTAACAAATAAGAAACGGATGTACGATTTGTGTACTTAACTTTACTAGATACTTAACTAACTGAATAACTACCGGACTGACTAACTGACTTGACTGGCTGGCTGGCTAAACGGTCTGTAAGTGTGTCTGGCTGGTTGGTTGCCATGATGTCTTGTGTCTGGCTTGTTGGTTGCCATGATGTCTCCGAATGATGTGAGTGCGTGTGTGTGTGTGTGATAAATGTGACATCTGCTTAGCTTTCAAACCATTTCATTTTGAAAAAAGTAGAAAAGAAAATAAAACTAAATAAACAATAAACATAACCTCTACCCAATGCTGCAGTTTAATAGTATTTGTCTTCCATCTGTTTGTTTTTCTATTTTTACCAGTTACAGGGGAAATTGAAATTAGTAAGAAATTTAATTAATAATGCAGCAAAATTTCTTAGGTAAATCCATGTGGCCCATACTAACCACAGAACCAAAGGGTGATTATATTTAATTTATCAATGGCAAACAAGTGAAGAAAATTATTATTTTAGAAATTATTTAAATGGGAAAATATTGATTTAAGTTGATTTGTGAAAAATAATTGATTATATGTATTTTTTACAATTTTCAGAGTTTTAAAAAAAACCAAAAATATATTTTTTATTCCCATCACATAAGCAAGGTAATGCCACACCCATGATTTCTCGATAGATGACGTAACTTGGGAATAGTAATTGTTGCCACGTCTGTAATCAACAAAATGCTTAATAAAATTTCTTGTAAAAAGATGTAATATACAAGAAGTAGTAACCCCGAAATTTTTATCACAATTATTAGCCAATAGGAAATCAACTTTCGCAATGTCCAACATCTACACGAAATTTTGATTTTATCAGCGACATGGCGTAAGCTTAACTTTAGCATTTTCGGTATGATCTATGTCACTCAATGGTATGTACATAAAGCAGTGGTTCTCGTTTTCTGATTTCATATACTCGAGAGTATAGGAAGCAAAGTTACTGCTACTGCAACGTCGACATACATACATTACACAAGATTACAATGTAGGTACTGTAGCTTTAAAAGAATAGATAATAGGGACAATTAAAATATCGGTATTGAAAAAATTGCGTTGATATAGAAAAAATAAGATTAATGGTATTACTTACTTAATGACGTCAAAATTTGGTCTGGTCTGACTTTCTATGCGTCTACTGGCGCAACGTCGACATACTTATGTACACTACACTATATGTGGAGCTTTGTTTATATTTAAATGAGTTGCTTGTACTGCTTCTAACTAATAGTATGTATTTGGACACCACTGATGTGAACACAAATGTTAGAGAATTGCATTCTCAGTGAATTGTAATCGAGAAATAAATATGCAATTCTTTATCAAATTTACTCCTTTAAAGCACAGGTGGATGTGGAGTCGTTGGCATAGACATTTCACCTTAAATAATAGAATCAAAAGAATCCTTACTAAACCCTATTTATATCGCTCCAATGTCTTTGCATCTTTCTGACTTTTACAGGTTCCCCATGTGGGCATTATTTTCTTGATGACTTCTAACACCTTGATATGGGGGCACCAGTCCCGGAGGCTACCAGAGCCCTGAAACTGGAAGATAAGAATTTTCGAGGTCTGGACTGGCCCCAAAACTCTGCGACCATTTGTTGATGAAGCACTTCAGGGAGTAACATGGTGGCTGTGGTTTGGACCTAAATTAAGGGAAGGGCGATTTAGTTCGGGGTTCTGTTGTATTTCAATATAGACAACAATAGCGTGTCAGGAGTTTAGATAGTCTTCAAATCCTAAACAAGGGGTACGAGCAGTAGTCCTGGGCCCGTCTTCTGTTTTAAATTTTTTTTTTTGGGAACAAAAAATAACTACCTAAAACCAATGAATAGATTGGGTTTAACTATCCATCTTATATGCTACCTTTAGTGTAAAGTTAAATACTGTTCGATTGTACTGAAGTCCTCTTCTTATAAAGGGTGATTTTTTGCAACTTTTATTTTGGCAACACTGTTTTTGGCCTCTAATCTGTTTTTGTGTAACATGTTACTGTTAAACATGTTATGTTTGACCATGATTCGACTAACAAATGAACAACGCTTGCAGACTATTGAATTTTATTATTAAAATCCATGCTCGGTTAAGAGAGTGCAAATTGTGTTCATCGACGAAGCTCATTTCCGTTTGAATAGATACGTGAACAGCAAGAATCATCTAAAGAATTGCCAATGCATCCCGAAAAATGCACTGTTTGGTGTGCATTATGAGCCGGTGACATTATTGTACTTTTTCAAAGACGACGAAGGCAGAAACGTTACTGTGTATGGCGAGCTCTATCGTGCGATGATTAAAATTTTAATTTTTCTTTTGCGCAAAATGGAAGAGCCGGACTTGGCTGATGGCTGATGTGGTTTCAATAAGACTGTGACATATGCCACACAGCATGCGAAACAATGGCCCAATTGAGAGGCGAATTCGGTAAACAGTTCATTTCATTGGCGTCGGTCAATTGACCTCCTAGATCGTGCGATTTAACGCCGTTGAGTTTTTTGTGGGTTTATGTTAAGGCTCATACCTAACGGGTCAAGACCGCACCGGTTGACGCACTGGATGACAATGTTGAAGAATTCGTGAAATACCGGCCAATACGTTAAAGAGAGTATGTTTAAAATTGGACTCAGAGTATAAACCATTTTAGGCGTAGCCGCGGTTGCCATTTACATGAAATCATCTTAAAACATTGAATTATACAGATCGTTCTATTGATTTTATACATTTCTCTAGATTTTGTGTTTTTTTTTAATTCATCCGAAAATTCTTAAACAGTCACCCCCTAACTGTTGCAATATGTTTTTTTTTCAACTTTAATAAATGATAATCCCGACATTAGTCCAAAGTTAAACATAAGTCCTAAAAATGGTGTTGTTTGCTTCAAATAAATCTATTTTGGAACGGGGCGATCTCATAGTAGGCCATAATTCTAAATTTCACATTACAAGTTTCTCTAACTCCCATTTCATAGAGCGCTTATTACATTATTTTAATTTGTAACATTTTTCCCAAAACAACATCTTTGCCTTTTGCTTCAAAATAATAAAGAATTATGTCAGTTTTAAAAGAAAACTTAATTAATTTTTATAAAAGTTATGCATTAAACACATAGAGTACAGCGGCTACAATCGTCGTCGTGCAGTCAACTACTGAATTATTAATTTATGAATAAAATGAAATTGTCGCAAACAAAAATAGAAATTAGCATAAGGTGACTACAGCCACAACGGTGGTCGTGTAGCCATGTAGCTATGATGTCGTCAAAATAATGGTCTTCATATAAACGTGTGTATTTTAATTTTGACCGGTTGTAGTCGGTATCCTGCTGTCGTCTATGTGTTTAATGCAATATATTGTATAAATACACAATTAAAAAAAGAAATAAATAAACTATACACACACAACCCTCAAATTATAAATACATTCCCATTTTCACACTTATTTATTATCCTTCTTAAAAACATGTTATTTGTAATTAACGTTGCCGTATTTAAAATTAGCGTCGAGAGAGCAGAAGCATGGCGGATGTAAAATTTTATATTAAATTGATTGAATAACTGTTGATTATAAAAACATTTACACCATTGAACTCATTGTCTACAATCAACTTATTATCTACACAGAGAGAAAAAATAGTTTAATGTTCGATTTAAGTAAACAAACGTGAAAGTTAAGAAATATAAAATTTTGAAAATCAATTTTATTTTTTTTTTTAATTTTAAAACTGTTATATTCAAAAACACTAAATACACATTTTTTTGTTTACCAAGATCATTAAGCTAAAACTATTAAGGATTTATGTGTGAACGCACATTTTTTAAATGTAAAATTTTAAATTGTCCATTTTGAGTGCCGTGTCACGAGACATGCATTTGTTTTTCGACATTCTCATTAAGATGATAATCTTAATTTTTTTATTCCCGCACTTACCAAAGGAATAATGAAACAGTGGTCATTCGGTGCATTGTCGTCATTCAGAGGCTTAAGTGCAATGGTCAACATGGGTCATACTAGGGGCATTCGTGTTACCCGGGCTCGAAACAAGAAATCCCCAATTTCTGGTAGCGTCTGTTTTTCAGATATAGAGTATTTCCCCTTTTACTGAGACTAAATACATTGTCAGTTTAACCCCTTTATTGGATCTTTCAGTTCACATAAAGTCCAAATAAAGCTGAAAAGAATTTTATAACAATTCATTCAATGAACTCTCTTTGCTGTGAGTGATTTTAAGTCATAATTTTTTGTGATAGTTACATTTTGCTAGCATTTCGCAGCAAAAATACTGTTTCGCCGTATGTAGCTTTGTATGGGAATGACGAGTTGTTATTGCTTACAATCTTAGTAGCGATGTCCCACTTAGTAGCATTTCCTTTTAAGCGCTTAATGCAACGCAGTTTAGATGTTCTAAAATCGTACGGTATTAAGTTCGTAACTATCGTAACTCCTCGTAAATTCGAAATTTTTTTTTATATCTGCTTTACAGTTGTGCTCTTTACTATGCACTACTGTAAGGCCAAATGTAAAAAAAACGTTGGTTTTTGAAAACTTTACAATTTTTTTTTTTTCGTAGCATTCATTATTAATCCATAACGACTCCTATAATTTTCTTTACTATCTTCAGTGCTGTGTTGGTCTTTTTAACTAGTTTGACAATTTGCATAGGGTCTACACTTTAAGTTCTCTATATCCTAAAACAAAAAAGAATCAAACCATTTATTACGACTGTGTGATAATGTAAGCCATCTTCACCACAGCATCTGCAGTAGGATTTGGGATTTCCCGGACTTTTTCATTTCCCGGAATTTTCGCATTCCCGGGAAAAACAGCTCTTAAAGAAAATAACTTTATTTACCGAAACAGTATAAAAAAACAATATAAAACTTAAAAACAGCTGAACTGTGACAAAAATGACAAGATATAACAAATATTTATAAATACTGAAAAAGTATTTCAATAATTATTTTGTTACAAGATATGATTTTAGAACTGCTAGTGCGATTTACAAATCGCAGGACATTCTTTTCCATGCTTTTGTTGCGAAAGTTAACAACACAAACGCTGGTTGACGGTTCTACAGATTCGAGTTGCTTGTTTTAATAATCTGTTAAACAATTGTGCTGAATAAAGTTTTACGACATTTTTGGCACATTATTTCACTACTTTCTAAATACTTCGTAACGCAAACATTTTATCATCCCTTCATTCATTTATTTTGCTTTTCAACCATCGGTTATTAAAGAGTCGAATTAATAGCCAAAATTTAACAAATTTGTGCCCCTGCGGCTCAGGGCCTCTACTGCATCTTAAATGAGATTTAAAACGGCCACTAGATTTTCTAAAATCTAAACATATTCTTCAACCTACAACTCTGCGCAATTAAAGTCTATCAGAGTTTTTTTTAAATGCGTTCTATTCGCACTAAGAAAAATAAATAATCAGGGCTTTTGAGAAAAGACGCAGCAAAACCAGAAGTAAGGTTGGATAACAATCATTAAGCATATTTATGTACCCGTACCTAAGTACCTGTACCCTAAGAAAATAATCTGGGCACATCACAAGATACGGCTTTGCGAAAAAAATATCATCTATTTGATGATGTTATTCATTTAGATATTTAAGTTGGCTGAGTTTTTAAAGTGTAGAGAGTTTAGCTTAGGTTGTGTATTAATGTGCAACATTCATAGGCTTTATACTTCGAAATACAGGCAAGCACATGCTACACACACGTGGAGGCCATGGTAGATGTTAGATCGGTTATGACCTTTTGGAGTATTGGTTCGCTTCAGAATATGGGGTAAGATACAGCTAATCTAGTTTAAACAGTACCGTTGCTCTTCTATTTATATTTATGTAGTAATAAGGACTCGACAACCATTTTACATCAGAACTTACCTCTTTAAAGTACAGAAACATTTTCGATTCGGCACGGCACGGCACGAATATACCCTCCATCATAGTGAAATGTTTCCAAATTCACAACACTATTTCTAGGGTTTATACTCTTACGGTTTTCAACTTTATTTGATGTTTTATGGATAGATTTAAGTATTTTTTGCACATCGTGGATGTTTTAGCGAACTTTGGAATATTTTTGTGCATTTTTTAGTTCTTTTTCGTGCATTTTCGGGTTTTAATTAAATTTACATAAACTTTTAGTTCAAAACTAAAATTTTTTAAAAAATTTTTCAATATTTTAGTGAAAATGTGGTATGTCAGGGTTCGTATTTGTTCACCAGGAATAGTACATTTTTGTTCATTCTCTTATCATTTTTCATAAATGAAAGTTTGTTTTGCTTTATTTTTTCACTGCACACAAATGAGTTTCACACACACAGTTTTCATCTTCATGAATGTTTGCTTTTCAAACTAAGCTTTTTTTCTTTTTCACCGCACATGAAAGAACCAAACAATTGTTTCGAAAATTTATCACCACCATTCTTCATGAAGTATGTGTAGCTTCTTTTTTCTTTACCATACATTTAATATTGCGTATGATTGGTTTCATTTGTGTTTTCTTACGAAGTGTGAGACGAACATGAATGGAAGTAAAAAATTGAAAGAAAGTAAAAAAAATGTAAGGAAAATAGATTCGGTCGCATTTTTATACCATTTGTTGTGGGTTAGCACGTCGACTACTAAAGCATGATCATGAGTTCAATACTCAGCCGTGGTAACATCGGTTTTTCTGTTATTTATTAATTCTCCTTATAATAATACATATCACAGCGCCCTCCTTTGCCGGTATTACCACATAGCACTAAATCGTCGGCGAAGTAAAATAAATATAAATGGGCTAAGCTTGCTTCGAAATTAATACGCCTAAATAACACCAGAGACGCTGCAACACTGCTATAAAAATAATCATAACATGCAACTGCAGTTTTGCCGAAAGTGAACCTTTACTATCACTAACCATCTGTCTTATCTACTCCTATACCTTTCCAAAAGCAGTACAGGTATTAATTGCCTGAGTGTTACTCCTCAGAATCATTAGAAAACTCATTTCAGCACGAAAGCACATCGCTACTTGTCTTTCCGATGTATAAGGATAAAAATACAAATTTTATGGTGTCGGAAATAAATATTGTAGAAATGGGTATAAAAGGGAAACCCTTTTATAATATTTTGTAGTTTTATAAATTTATCATAATCAATAATTAGTTTAATTAAATTTCTGGTTTCAATTAAAATCCTAATTTTTTTAATGAATGAAATTTTATAATCTCAGATAAGTTGCGAAAAATCGTAACTTATAATAATTTCTTTTTGTGCAAACTTTTAAATTAGGGGCGGTAACATCGCTTTAAACTGTGAATGAGCTGTGGCATTAAATAGCCACATATGGCACAATGTTGCAACAACTTTCTAGCACATTAATCGATACAAAAATACTGCTTGTATTTGTTTAGTCAGGCTAGTCTGCTCTGGTCTAGTCAAGTCTGGTCTTAAACGATTTATTAAACGTCTTGGCTGCAGCTTAAGAAGTTTCAACGAATAAAAAAAAGAAAATAAATAAAATAAAGAATAGCTGAGATTTGAAGACCATAAAAATACAAATTGTAACAATAATAGTGCAGAATGAATTGCAATTTTCCTAAATGAAAATGAACACACATACTTACATACATACATTTCATTCATGCATCAGCATGACTTGACGTGTTTTTAGTTTTTAGAATAAAACTGAAGCGGACATAAATACTTACTTTTCTTCTATTACGTTCTTTTTGTATTGCTTGTATTTCCCAGTTTTTTTATTAATAATAAACATAAAATAAAATTTAACAACTATTTAACAGGCTATTAGCAACAACAAATTTAATACCGATCATTTATTTTCTTAACCCAGATCGTTTGTCTTACTTAATTGTTGAGAAAAAAATATTTGCGTAATAAAACTTTAATTTAAAAAACAAACTAAATTTGTTTTTATTATAAAAACCAATTTGTTTTTATTAAAAAAAAAACATAAATTAAATAGTAAAAATTTGAGCCATGAAGATTGCAGTTTAAGTTGCAAAAAAAAAAGTTTGAATCTAAAACAAATTGTGGTTGCAGAAAAAGACGACATTAGAAGCCATTAAATGGTACTGTTGAGTTATTTAGATACTGTGTTAAGCACTTGTTGCTGACTTCATTGTCTGTTAGCCTTGTTGCAACAAGTGGCAATTGCTTAAGTTCAACACTGTAGGTTTCACTTTGCCACCTTTTTGTTAGAAAATGACAGGCATAAATGAAAGAAAAATAAGATTAAATAAACAGAAAAAATAAATAAATATTGTTAAGTAGATAGTTTTTATTGTTGTCTAACTGGCAGTTTAAAAATACATCTATCTAACTAAGTAGTTGCGACGTATTCATTCGTCGTCGTCAATCCAACAATTTTCTGTCTTGTCTCTCGTGCTGTTTGCATTAGAGATGCTGCAAGTGCAAAAAAAAAAAATAAACAACAAAACAAAAGATTGCCGGTTTCATTGCTTCAGTTTCAATTGGCTTCTGTTCACATTAGACACCAACCACATACCAACAACTTCATGTTTCCTTTCATGGCAAGTGTTTTTCATTAGAAGTTTTCATTGCCTTTAAGGTTTTTGTAACTCTTGATGTTTGTGTTGTTTTCATTTTTTTTTAAATCTTATTTATTTTCTCTGGGTTTTTTTCCTTATTATTACTTCGCCTTCAAGAGGCCCATTTGGAAATAAAGATATTAGGAAATTTAGCTTATGTCACATTGGGCATGCTGCATGAGCGATTTAAGTGCATGGTCATCTCAAGTGGAGGGAGGTGATGTGAACTGGTCAACGAGACTGTGCAGTTGCTTGTGCGGTTTTAGTAAGTTGCTGGTTTATGAGAATAATCCTCAAACTACAGATGACCTCAAAGCCAACATAACCCATGCTTTCGGTCAAATTCAGCCTGATTTCTGCACCACAGTCATGGAAAAATGGACATTTCGGATGTGCGCTATCGAGCGAAGACGGGTTAGACCTTTGCACTACACATAATATCGTCGGTAGGCCTTTCAAACAAAAAATCAAATTTTATGATGGTGATGGACATTTTGGTTAACTTAATCCTTAAAAAGATAGGAAGCGCTTAATGTGCATTATTTGTTTTCTTTTTTTGGTAAAAATGTAGCACTACCTACGAAGCTTCTGGTTTGTCTGCAGAAAACACCCAGCGTCTTTGGCAAGAATGGAATCCGCGACCAACAGACTGATTGGCCAGAGCTCTACCCGTTAGTCTATGGAGGCTGTAGGGACACCGCCAAGATAAATTTTGTACAAACAGTTTTTATATCCAACATTATTCGAAATATATATTTCTATTTAAAAAGTGATAAGCAGTGAACTTGCGAGTAGATTCTTAAGTTACAACTAACGGAAATAGTGAACTGGTGGCCAAGGTTGGGAAAGGCGGCTGGCGAATAACTTCGTTGTTGATGACTTTGACTGTAACTGGTAGTTTTTGGATTTGTTTATGCTACACAGCAAATTTTGTTGCCATTTTCTGGAAATTAGATTGAATATAGGGATCCAAATGAGATGTGTATAGGGAAAAGCTCGTCGGCGACTTTTGAGTCTAGTGCTTTTGAAAATTGATAGTTACGGGTGATAGTTACGGGTTCGCCCCGTTTCCTTAATTAACCAATATCTGCGAAGCTCGAACCTGCAACCTCAGACTGATAGACTGGCGCACTATCGATCATTATTAGAAAGCACTCGCTCTTTAATGAAGTTTGCAGAAAATCGCTTGGTCTAAGCTGTTAACACTGCCATTGCCCTCTATTACTAACAGAAACTAGCGAAGGTGCGCATATTAATATATATCTTCTTAAGATATTCAACGATACATCAATATAAAGCCATTTTACCTGTTTTGTTAAAATTATCAGAGATCTGAAACGATTAAATCAGAAGATCTTGTCGGTTAGTAAAAATCCCCAAATCGACCTTTTGAAATGTAGTCTTCAGAAGTCCTGTAATGGCTTGTGTATGATGCACTGTACCTCAATCCGGTTGAGAGCACATGTTCCTCCAGTTTCAATTTATTCAATTGAAGTGTGCACTAACTTTGAGAATATCTTGTTCGATTACACGCGGAATTTTGGCGACACAACCGATAATTTGTTTGTTCACATATCTATAGGATTCGTAATGGCCCTTGTTGCCCATGATAATTTTTGATGTAAGTTGTCTTCATAGTTCTCGAGATCCGGGATGGACTTAATTGCCATTCACATTCAACAATTGATGTATTTTGTAAGGAAACATTAATTTTTTTTTATTGTAAAGACCACCATGGCATGACGTCTGGTCGCTACTCTTGGGTCCTCTGCGATAACTTTAGCCATTGCCACGACATTTTTGGCAGAATGTCTGCACTCTTCAAGGCGAGCGATTAACCGCCGCACATAGGGGTATTTTGGTATTCTGTTATGGTCATAGGCTGTCAATGCTTTAAAATAGGAAAAATCGGATCAAAGAGAAAAAAGTTTCCCTTGGAAGAACTAATCCTACCTCCGAAAAATGCAAGTTTTTTTTTTGATTTTCCCGTCATTTTGTTTAGCAATTACAACTTTTAAGGTCAAAGAATGTTCAAAAACTTAAAGTTGGACTCAAGAGATTCTTAAATGCCATTTTTAGCCCCGCCCCGCGGTTAAATAAAAAATTATTTAAAAAAATAATGCAATTATTAAAAGAAATAGATTACATACTTCTAAAAACCATCAAAATTTATTTTAATGGGCAGGGGGAGGTATTCCTCCAATCCCACCCCCAAAAAGGCCCTGTGAAAAAAAATTGTTTTATTTTTTTTGCCAATTTCCTAAAAATATTCATTTTTAAGCTTTCCAATGTCTAACAATCCCCAGCTCCCAAGAATATTATTAAAAAAATATTTTTGTAATTTGTTACTTAATAGTTATATTATTTATCGGAAAATAATTAATTTATTCATAGTAATAACTTATTTATGATTGTAACGATAAATTTTATTTAAAATTATAACAATTAATTTATTGAAAACCACTTCTCCTTTGCACTAAGATGATGATGAGTGCCATGGTTCTTCTTCGTCGGATTCTTCAAAGACCTCTTCCGAATATGAGTCCTCTTCAGCGTTAAGTACAGTTATATCTGCAGATAATTCAGGATTGGAAA
Source organism: Phasia obesa (assembly GCA_949628195.1). Classification (NCBI taxonomy): domain Eukaryota; kingdom Metazoa; phylum Arthropoda; class Insecta; order Diptera; family Tachinidae; genus Phasia; species Phasia obesa. The sequence continues at coordinate 32,752,648 of OX451218.1, read as the reverse complement.
AAAATCTTCTGCTAGTGTTACCATCGTTGGTGTTTCCAAATCCAGCTTTCGGTACACCCACTACTAGCCCTAATTCACTTTTAAATTTTTCTTGGATATTTTTTTTCCTCGCGTTAACAATGGCTTTGTCCGTATCCGATTTTATTTGCCATTTTTTCACTGACAGTTTATATGACAGGTGTAATATGCTCTCAAATAGGCGAATTCTGGCGTATAAAGCAGATAGTCCGAAAGAAAGGGCATCTACATCTATATATCTTTTGACATTTAAATTGTTTTTTGTACAGGTAATAACAGTGTTAGATGTAATTATTTAAATAAAAAACATCTACCTTCAGTTATTAAGAACCAAAACGTTTTAATGAATATACAAGGGTTTCTTACTTGTATTTACCTATCCAAGATAAGAAAAAACATAAAAGGGTAAAATTTTCAAAAAATCGCAAAAAAATGGCGCATATATGCGTTTTTTTTACAGCATAAAAGAAGAGATCGTAGATTTTGTAGTGATATATAACATTTTTGGGATCGCGATGAAGATCACTCTTAAAAAGCATTTCACTTTTTTTTTACCAAAAATTTTACAAAAACAAACCTTTTTTTTTAATTTTCAACAAAATTTTTTATCATTAAGAATCAAAAAAAAAATTTCTAAAAATTAACATAAGTAGCTACTAATACACCCTTTCACAGAAAAAAAATCAATACAAAATCTTTATTCGTTTAGGTACCAAAAATATATATTGCAAGCCTCTCAAAATCGTTTAAAGTCAGTAAAAACGTATGCGATTTACTCAACTTTCCTGACTTTAACAGTGTCCCAAAACAACAAATCTCAAGCAAACGCCTTGAAAATTCACTATACGATGCAAAATTTTGTTCTCTGTTGAGCTGCTTACTTTAATTTTTACATTTCTCAAAATTAATTTTTGACCTAATGTCCGGCTAGATTGGCAAAATACCCCTCTGTGCGCCGTAGTGTTGTCCTGGGATCGGGAAATCTGCGGCGACAACACCCATTGCAATTTACACTTTATGTGGGTCAAGTTTAAAAACAAATTGGTACTTTAAGCTAGTGTAGAAAGAAAAGAAAACAACGTTGCGCAAAATGTTTTCTAAAGATGGTGATGACCAGTTTTTATTAAAAAGTTGCTTCAATGAATGTACGAATTTTAAATTTTGAATGCCGCATGGCATAATGAATAATAAGATTGTTGAGTTGCGTCTAGGTATTTTATATTGATGCTACTCTTTAGGATTCTATAAGGATTAATAAGCAACTTCTGGTGTTCTTTTAGACTAGTTTTAATCTGACATAATCCATTTAATTTCCACTTTGAACTGTTGATATCAGAACAAATTTCGTCGAGTTAGAGTTGCATATTGAGCAGGAGTTTTTAATATTTTTATTTAATCACCATCCTTAGTCATTTTGACTACTAAAATATGTTATATATTTTATGTAATCGAAGCGTAATTTATACATTATTTTTGGGGATATATATTGCAACGAAAAGATCTAGAGATAATCACCGATAACATCAGTTATGGTTTGCCAATTAATAGGCTAATAAGCTCTACTTGAGTTGCGTCAAACAAAACACGACGTTTTGGAGAAAAAAGTTGTTACAACAAGAATGCAAGTCAAGCCTTGAATTCGTCGATATTGCAAAACTTAAAATGCAACCTTGTTCTCTCTACCGGGTCTCGACACCCACAAGGGTTGGTTCAGATAAAAAGTTTACATTAAATGTTTGGCAAGTAATGTTTTCGTAATACTTTCGTAAAAGGTATATGATTATTGTCATTTTACAAATAGCCTTCCTTTTAATTTTTGAGGCAGTTTACTACCGTAGAGGTTGCAAAATCCTAATAAAGTTGCGGCTGTGCACTAACACACGGTTTATTTATTTTACTTTTGCCTAAAAAGTTGGGTAAGAAATAGCTATCGCTAAGATGGTGCAAATTGTTCGCCGTTGTACAATTATTAAGGAAACATGGATTTAGCACGCGATACACCAATGCTGAAATAAGATCAAATGAACGTGATATCCGATTTACTTGATATCGAAGGTGTGCATGGAAGCAATTTTTAAATTTTTCTTGCGTCGAAGATCATTCCTGTAACAAAAAAAATTGGTGAAAATAAATATAATAAACTAAAAGATTTCTTTTTCTACGAGTATGTTTTGCATAATGTTGTCGCATTTTAAGTTTCCTTAATTAATCTCCTAACATTTTACGATACCTTTACGATGCTCCCAACTGGGTTTAGATGTTTTTTCTTTTAGTAACTGAGCTTGTTTATAGCTTGTTTCATCTTTTGACAATTATTTACTTTGTTGAACATTGTTGCAGGTTGTTGTTTGTTGTTTGTTGTCTCTTAATGTCGCATTTCGTCTTCGTTTTGCGTCTGAACACTTTCAACAAACTGTTCATTGAGTCATTCATTCATTTATTCATTCATACGTTTGTCATCAGAGTTGTAGCCGCAGTTGTGATGTTTGATTGTGTTGTGATGTGAGTTGTGTTTGATGGAGTGTCAATGTTATGAAAAATAAACTAATAATAAATTGTGAGAGTCGACCCAAATAGTTTAAAAGAAACCAACATCCAACGTTGTTGCTGCTGATCTTTTTTCTTCTTCATCTTCTCCATATTACCAGTTGCTATTATTATATTTTTAGTGGTGGCGTATGTTGTTGTGTTTCTTCTTATTTCTAATATTTATACTGGAAAAGTACGCAAATATTTTGTTTTCCTTTTCTTTGTTTTACGCTTTGTTTGTGTCATTCAATCATCTTTTTTCATGATGCTGGTGCTGATGTTTTCCAACTCAAGTTTTTGAAAGATCTTTTTTGTCTGCCGCTGTAACATATGTTGTTATTATTAATACAACAACATCAACAATATAAGTACTGTCAATGTAACAGCATCTAATTATACCAAATCGTTAAAATTTTATTAGAAAAAATTAGCTTTTTTTTCGTGATAATGCAAATTTTGAGTACATGGAATTTATGGCTATTCCCATGACAATAAACTAGCTTCATAGGAGCATAAATTGTAATGTTTTTTGTAGAATTTTGATTTTGTCAACTTATATTTTTTTTATTATTTTAAAAGCAACAATGCTTCTTCTTCTTCTTTTATTGCGAATTTAATTCTGAATCCAAGCGACAATTAAACAAATTCTACTATGTAATAAAAATATTAATTGTTTCCATATTTCCGAAGCAGTCCACTATTTGTTTCCAGGATTCCTAATCAAACCCTTGGATACTTATCGCTAAAAACGTATCGCTTAACGTTTTTAGCGGTACTAAAAAGTGTCACTATTGCGGTTCACTAGATATAGGATAACTACTTTGTACGGGGGGGTACCTAGCCCTGCCAATCTAACCACTAAGATCTAACTCTAAAATAAAATTTATTATCAGAGTAAAAAATTTCAACATTCTTCCTATTATACATATATACTTATGACCAGTGTAGCCATTTTGGCATTTTTGCAGCTAAATTTAGCATTATTTTTTTCAATTTAACCGCTTTTATGTTTTGCATTCAGCAGTTAGCATTAGACTGTAGAACAAACTCAAGTTAGCAAAAGTAAGGTCGATTCTGAGAGCGAGGGGTGAAAATAGAGGTATCGCAGCGTTTTTTTATGTTAGTTCGAATTTTTTTTTTAATCGACCTTCGAAAAAAATATATAAACTAACATAAACAAACGACGCGATACGGGTCTTCTAATTAAGCCTCTATTTTCATCCCTCGCTCTCAGAATCGATCTTACTTTTGCTAACTTGAATTTGTTCCACAGTGTTATTTATAGCATTTTTCAATAACGTATTTAGCATTTTTTGGCATTAATTAATTTTAGAAAAATCATACAATCACTTTGCTCCTTTTGAAAAATCTCGATGTCGATTATAAGCAATTGTTAGAAATTATGACATGTATTTGATTTCCCAATTATGGCGTACTGCATTATTCTAAAATCGAAAAAGTTTACACCTTACAAATATTTTAAAAGTTATTTTACACCACAGTTAATTTTTGGACCAGAATAAATAAAATTTCAAAAGCAATATAAAAAAACCAACGGTTAGTCGAACACTTTTTTAAGATTTATTAGGTAAAATATTATTTTTAGTTATTAGAGCACTGCATGAGAGCAAAGAACGAAGCGCATGAGATGCTCATTATAATATTGAATTTATGTCTGTTCAATGCACACGAGTAACGCTGAGAGGATAGTAATAAGCAGCCAAGACCAGTGATCTAAATGCGACGAGCTCTCAGTTTCCATATGCAAGTTAAATAAGAATGAGTAAATATTGAACTAAGAATGAAATAAGAATGATTAAATGTTGAACATAGAACAAGTTATTGCACGAGTTCAAGCAGTTTTATGCTTAGAGTGAAACACGAACACAGTTCGAGTGTACAAAAAAAAAAAAAAAACAGAATTTTTAACATCATTACTTACGTTCAATTTAAGAGGTTTGCTCACTAATAGTAATGACCACTTGCTCATAAGCTCACCCATTAGATGAGCTTCCTCGTGCAACTGTTTAGCAGTTACTATTGAAATGCTTCACTAACACTTATAAAAGTCAACCAATCCAATTGCGTTTAATTATTAAAAATATTTTATTATTTGACACCTGAGTCAGTGTTTGGCCATTAAGCCACAAAAAAAGGAAACAAAAATAAAATAATTCACACATTAAATAAATCCTGAAAACCTTTTAGTTTAAGACTTTTTCATAAATAAAAAGCCACATATCCTTTGTTCAGACATTTTTTACCATTTATTTCCTTTTAAACAGTTTTTTTTTTATTCAAATGATATATGTATTACAAATAAATTTTATAAAAAATAAATACTTTATAAGGGATAAATTCATTAAAAATATAAACTTTAGCATTATTTTTAAACTTGTTAAATCATTTTTAGCTTTTTTTTAGCATTATTTTAAACTAGATTTAGCTGCAAAATATTTTTAGACCTGGTCACACTGCTTATGACTATTCTCTATTAATTTTATTTAATTTTACGCTTTTTTGGTACTCTTCGCGCTTTTGATTTGTAACAATAAAATATGTCTGAAGCCTGTGAACAATTTTGTTGCCTCAGGTGTGACGTTGCTCAAATATTTCTTTATAGGTTTTTGATTCACTAGGGTCGCAATGATGGTTGGCAAATTTTTAAGGAAGAAAAATAAAACGATTTCAAGAAATCTTTTGTAGTCGTCTCTGGGTTATTTTTAGTTCAATTGGGACTAACAAAACCACTTAATCTCAATTTGGAATTGAACTGGAATTTTGGCTGCGTCTCAATTTTCTTTTGCAACAGGATTGTATGGTTTGTCTTGAATACATTCCAATTGTTTTTTGAAACGAGCAAACATTAGCGTTCCTTGCCCAGAAATTTTATTTTATTTCCTACACCTGCAGTGCTTAATATGATGTCTGCATGTCGTTCCGTTTTTGTCCAAACCATAGTGAGCTTTTGGGATTAGCTAGTGTTCGTAGACGTGGTGTCAATAGGAATAGCTTTAACGCGGTCAGTGATTTTCCTCTGAAGTGAAGCAAAAGCCTTTAAATGACCCTCAGTATCTGATGGTATCTTCGGTACGCCCAAAATCTTTTCGTCCTAAGACGGACACAGAAAGACTTGCTATTCTTTAAATTTTTTTTTCTTTCTAGTGATTGCACACTGAACAATTTCATTTAAACTCAAATTGCAAGGAGTTTTGTGTAAAATGACACTCCTTACTCTATAAAACCTATATGTCCAACTCGTACATCAAGTTTTTAATTTTATAAAAACCGAAAAAATCCTATGCTAAAAAAATGTTGTGTAACAAATCCGCTCGTTTAACACTGCGAACTAGTCTATCGGATGCCATCTTGAAATTATCTTTACTTTTTAATATCATTTTCAAAGAAAAGTTTTATATTCAGGTCTGACTTTCGATATTTTTATTGCTGCTAAATTTTCGCTTGACCTCTTTGCCATTCTAATAATGTCACTTCTATATTAGTCAACAATCACACCTTCCATTTATTTACTAGAAAGTATTTACTCTTTCTTTTTCTTGTTGTCGTTAAACTTTATTTCAAAATCTGTTAAACCTGCGTACGCACAGCATGTGTGTAGCCGTACATTGTACGAGTAAACAGCCATTAAAACATCAAGATGTGTTGTAAAACGTTTTACTTCAACAAGGATGTAAAAGCAAAATTGAAACAGTAACGTCTATTTGTGTACAAGTACATGGTTAAGAAGATGGGATGTTAAACGACATGTTATTCATAGGTTTTTTTACATGGACAATTTTTCCATTTACGCCGTGTTGTCTTGCCAAAAAAAAGAATGCTACGACAGATTAAAATAAAAGATGCTCAATTACTAATCATATCATAAGAACGTTTAACAAACATATAAAACGATTAACAAACATATAGACATTTTCGAAGGACTTGCATGAGTTGTACAAATTTGCATGAGAAATGTTTGTCGCAAAACTAATGAAAACATGGACCTGTTCGGAATGCATCACCTGTCCTGTCCGTGATGACGTTGATATATTATTTGCCAAGGCGCAATACGAGGTACAGAAAATTTAAGCCCACCAATCTGCCAGGCATAGTTTTTAGGTTGGTAAGGTTTTTCTGCTTTGATTTGTATTAAATGCCTTTATAGAAAGCAATACATATAGAGGTAGTCAATAGACCCACAGGGTGCCCACTGGTAACCAGGAGCAGGCAATACCCCATTGGGGGGGGGGGGGTCAATATAAACCATTCTAACACAATATAGATTGCAGGAAGGTCCTTATTTTTACAAAAAAAAATTAAACAAATTTAAAAAAAAATTCAATAAATTTTAAAAAACTTTTTACAAAAATGTTTTCAAAAATTTGTCCAAAAAATAGCACTCTTACTTGTTTTTTGTTTATGCTGGAGCATAGCACTAAATAACCTGTGTAAATATCAAGTGTCTGCCTATAACGTTTAGAAGAGAAGGTCAAATTCCTCAAATTCGCGACATCTAGGGTACACCCTTTTTTTTATAAATTTTTTTTTTTCGTTGCGGAAACCCTTTTAATTATTATAGCGGCGATGCCAACACATCTACTGTAAACATTTCAAGAGTCTAACTATTACGGTTCAAAGAAAAAAGGCCGTATGCGGCCAAATCATGTCAGTGTCGAAACATCCATTGATTTTATTATTTGTTATAGCGGCCATGGCAATTTCCTTTCTGTGAATATATCAAGTCTACCTAGTACGATTGAAGAAAAAGGCAATATACATCCGTGAAAAATATGTCGCTCTCGGAACACCCTTTTATTTTTAGTAATTATCACAGTGGCCATGGTAACACATATTCTGTTCAAATTTCAAGAGTCTACCTATTACGGGTAAAAAATAAGGCCATATTTATGCAAATCACGTCACTTTCGGAACACCCTTTAATTTTTACTATTTATTATAAATACACCTTCTGCGAACATTTCACGAGTATACCTATTATAGTTAAACAATTAAGCCATGTAAGTGCAAATCACGTCACTGTCTAAAGACCCTTTTATTTGTTATAGAGGCCGTAGTAATATACCATCTGTGAAAATTGCAAGAGTCTATCTTTATGGCGCCTCGATAGACTGATTGGTAGCGCGCTTCTCTATCAGTCTGGAGGTTGTGGGTTCGATTCCCGCCTTGTCTGCAGACAAGGTAGTGTTGTCTTAAAAAATTAGGCCATATTCATGGAAATCCGTCACTGTCGGAAAACCCTTTAATTTTTACTACTTGGTATAGTGGCCACAGTGACATGATTTGCACGTAAATGGCCCTATTCTTGAAGTTTGTACAGAATATGTGAGCCACGGCCGATATAACAACTAAAAATTAAAGGGTGTACCGACGGTGACAAAGAAAGTATATTATCATGGCCGCTATAACAAAAATTACTAAAATTCAAAGGGTCCGATAGTGACGTGATTTTTACGAATATGACATTAATTTTTTTAAAGAGTAGAATGTAGTAGTATGTCGCCTATGGCAAAAAATATAACAGTTTTTTAATTGACGGATTTATTTTTTTGTTTTTACTACAATCATTTCTAAGATTAATTTTAACAGTCTCCTGAAATCGCTCTAGCATTAGCAATCAAAAGGTTGCGCTATAATAATTTTATTCTAAATCAACATTGTGGAAACACGAGAATAATATATATATAATTAAAACAGGCATATCTATCATGTAATCGCGATTCTACAACAAAACAATTTTACTGAACTAATAAGCTGAAGTTAACTAAGCAGCTCAGCTAAACTTGGAAGCTGATTGATTGACTTAGTGAGCTGAAATAAAATAATGAGCTGAACTGAACTGATATAAGATCAGTGTGGTGATCAGCTTACGTATATCAGTTGAGTGATTAGTTGAACTGAAATAGGTCATTCATGAAGTACATAACTCTAATCTATTACCATAAATTAAAAAAAGACATAAACAATAAAAAACAACTTAAAATTCACCCTATAGTTTAAAATTTTATGTTTTTAATAACATTCCGCGTACACTTCAAAAGACTTAAGAATGAAATGATTAACTCATGTGTAAGTTTTAAGTGTCTGCCTATACGGCTCCAAAGATAAAGTCATATACGCCACCCTCTTATTTGAACTTTGCGTTTTCACCACTTTTTTGCAGGGTGAGTTGGAGAATAAAGTCTGTGTAAATTACACACGTCAGCTCATTACGGTTCAAAAAATAAATCATTGTACGTCATAGTTAATTATTCTATGTGAACACCCTTTAATTTTTTAGTGGCAGACGAGCAGTTACTAGAGCGATATCGTTGGGTGTTATCTTAACCCTTTGGGGAGGGAACCCTACAAATACTTTAAAAATTAAATGCTGAATGTTAATGAAAATTTTAAAGCTAAATAAATCAAAAGCTGCCAAAATGGTGAAGTTAATGAAATCCGTTGTTGTTGTTGTTATTGGTGAACAAAGCACAGCTTGTGTGTGATTTAAGGTACTAAGTTTTATTTATGCCATCGTAGTTTCCTAGTTATTCCGGTACGTCTTACAAGAAATTGCCTACTGGCTGACTGACTTAATATCTAGTTATTCCAAATACTCATTGCAGTAAGAGGAGTATGTAATGACCATAAATTTTAAAATTCAAAAAAAGAGCAAAAAAAATAAGCAAAACAAAAACCAATTCCGTAAACACCTAAAACGCAATCCAAATATTCAAGTGTGGGTAAAAAGCTTAAAAGAAAATCATGGGTAACAAACATCTTTAACATCATTATCGCCATCTCGTGGCCGTCATGATGATCGTAGTGATGATGATCATGGTGGTGAAAGTAACAAGATACTTTATACACAACGTGCAAGCAAACAAATACTTTTAATATTAATAAGTGCCCATATCAGCAGCAACGGCAACAGCAACAGCAAAAACATCAACAGCAGACAAATGTAAGCAATGTGATGTTGTAGAAAATGTACTCGCGCACTCGCACTCGAACTCTTTTTAAGATGCGTAGTGCGTTTTTGTGAAAATCAATTTTTGCTTTCAAACAAGATGTATACGTTACTTACGCTTTACTTTCTTACCTTCTCAATATCTAATTGAACATTCACACACACTCACACACACACATACACACAAATAAACTTACAGGCGGACATATCGAACTAGACTAGAGGGTACATAACTATGCACAGTGGATCATTTTATTGTAAAATATAGAACTTCTTCAATATTAGTTCGTATTAACTGAATAAAAGTTGCAATCAATGGAAAAACTTATTTTTATACAAATTTCTTTTGTGGCTACAAATAAAGGGTGTTCTTCAAAGGGACGGATAATTTTAAATTGAAATTAAAATTAAATAAAATAGCTTTTAATATCCATTTGATTTAAAATTATTATTTTTTTTTTTTTTTTGGCATTGTTCCTCGATAGTCTATTAGTGTGGGGTTGCGGTTTCCATTCCCGCTAAAGACTCTGGGTGTTTTCTGCAAACATCTTCGCAGTAGAATTGTCTTTTTTTTTAATAAAAAAAAGTGTGATTTCAGGCATGTTGCCGCCATGGTTAGCGCGTACATGAGATCCAATTTTCTCACACCCTTCACAGTAAATTATCTTGGATATTGGCTATACGCATCGCTTTCAAGTTCTCGATCATTTTTGGTTTATCTGTATAACTGGGACTGTACAAATCCCAATAGAAAATAATTTAATGGCGTAAAAGCACAATAACGAGGTGGCCAGGTTATAGGTTCATTACTTGAAATTATTCGTTCGCCAATTGTTTCAGTAAATTAATTATATAGCGCGTTGTGGCACCATCCTACGGAAATCACATATCCACAATACTAACAGATTAACCTAAACAAGCGCGTAATGTAATAAACAGTAATGTTAACTTGTTTATATATAAATAAAATCTAATAATTTTAAACGCAAAATAGAGAAAATCGCTAGATAAAGCAGAAAGTTGCTAAAATGTCATCACTTTTACACAAAAAAAAAAACAATAACAATTTGTTTAAATCTAACTTCAATACTTAACGCTCTGACAAAATTGGATTTATTAATTGGGACATACATTCTGTATGTAAATGAGAATTTTTTACACTTATTTTTACCTCTACGCGCATGTTTAGGTTTGGCTGTAATGTCTTCCAATTGACAGTAACGTTCTTCTTCTTAAATGTGTCATTCAAGCTATGACAGTAACGTTCTCACCATTGTTATTTGTAAAGACATATGGTCGCTTTTTCTATGCATACAGTACGGCGAAAACGATCCACAGTGTCATGGATAAAATCGCTATGATGGGCGATTATGAGCGCCAACATTGCACGTAAAGCGCGATGAGTGTGTCGAATTGAACCATGAATTTCAAAATAAATTTGAACAAACCAAACTATCCTCAAAACAAACGAGAATTATAAAATCAGCTGTCATATTGTAGTCATAACATATGTATATGACATCGAAAATACTACCAAATTCTATGATGACTTCTCTCATTATATCGCGCTAGTTTTACGGTACATCATTATTATTCCGACGATAGATTTTTCCATATGTGTTTGTTTTTGTCAGCCATTGAAAGCAGACAGCCCCATTAGTTTTAAAGAAAACGGATATTTTTTTTTATATTTATTACATATATAATGAATATAGTGACTTTTGAAATAACCCATTAATTGTGCTAAGAACTGCTACTACTCCATACAGGACACTCACTAGATTTAGTGCTTTGCGGATATTTCTTTTTTCAAATTACAAAAAAAGGTCAAATAAAGAGTTCATTAATGAAACACGTGCCTACTTTAAGGGCCGTGAGAAATTTCGTAATTTGAAAAGAATAAAAAACTATAAAGATGCTGGAATAAATATATTGAACTTAAAGTAGACTTTTTTTTTGGCGAAAAATATGTTTTCTCCAAAAACATCAAACTAGAAAATTTTTAAAATCTGAATTTTAGTATAAAAGGTTCTACCTCAATAAATAATAAATATCTCGACTATAGGATTGATACTTGTTTTTATTTTTGATTTTTTAAGCTCTATCGAGGCTATAACAAATTTCAAAAATTTGAATGTGTCCTGATAGCGACGTGATTTTTCGTGATTCGTGATTCGTGATTTTTTTTGAACCGTAATAGCCAGACAACAGAAATTTACCTAAAGTATGTTATGCTATTTTTTAACTACAAGCAAACATTTTAATTTTAAATTATAAAAATCTACACATATAATGAAATAGTAACTCATTTCCGTCTGTCTGTCTGCTTTTCTTTTGCGTTCGCATCACGTAAAAACTACTGGATGGATTTTAACAAAATTTTGTGAGGATATAACTTAGTATTCTGATCCCAATATAGGATACTTTTTTTTTCAAAAATATCTTATTTCCAAGAAAAAAGCAGTGAAAAACGCAATTTCCGGTTGAAAGGTACTGAAATTTTCGGTTTAAAACCGGGATATTTTCAACACGGTTACATTTGCAACACACCTTTTTATTTTTGAAAGTGGAATATTTAAAAAACTATTACGCAGCAGATGGCGCCAGTTGAATAAAATTTGTATTTTACTTTGTGGATTTACATTGTTATTAAAATATTTTAAACACTTACTATAATTTTTAGTATTTTAGAATTTTTTGTAAATTTATTATTTTATCCAGGGATGGGTACCTTTATATAAAGTAAATACATAAATCATAACTGAACAATTATAAAAGTAAGAGTCTTTCAATTGCTGTGGAATACTTTCAAAGCAAAATCGAGCAAAATATTGTCAGGACGCCCACTACGTGGCAGGCACATCTAGTTATAAAAAAATTTACTTAAAGGATGTTTTCATAGAAATAATATGGTCTTAGCTTGTATAGGCAGATACTTGGAATTAATGTAGAGGATGTATACTGTGTCCCCGGTAACAACAAGGATAAAAACCAAAATTAAAGGGTGCCCCATAGAAGAAGTGATGGTGACGTATATGTGCTTAACGGTAACAGGCAGACAACTGAAATTTATAAAAAGAAGTAATAAAAATATAAAATTAAAAGACGTGACCAACATTTAAAATTTTATAATTTGTCAGATAAATATTGAATGTTTGTACGGAAACTGTGTATGTGTCCGACTCGCCCTTGACTGATTTTTACGTCTTTCGGTTTGATTTTTTTTGCATTAACTAACACAAAAAGCGAAATAGCGGAGTTATTTAAAAACGACTCTTATTTTTGATATGGTTTATATATTTACTTTGCATGGAGGTACCCGTCTCTTGGTAGTTATAATTTTGTTGCTGTGCATTGTTGTTAATAGTGTCTAAAATTGCCCGTTTAAAATAGTAAACTGTGCTGCCAAGTTTTTTTTTTGGTATTATTCAATCGGTAAAATTTGGTACTTTTACCATTTTATCTCTACCTTCTCTTGAAAATTATATATATTTGTACGGGGAAATAAGTATTCTAGGGTTGAACCGTTGTACTAAGGTCCTACCACAAAAGTTTATTAAAATTCATCCAGTAGTTTTTACTTGATGCGAACACAGACCCACAGACGGACAGACAGACAGATTATAAATTCCTAAAATTAATGTTTTGTATTCTACATCGATTACTATCTGCACCAGCAACAAAATTTTCCACAAATATTTCATCTACAGAAATGGTTCTGTTACAGTTTTATTACATGTATAGATTAAGTTTTTTTGGCACCACTTCTATCCCCTCTATTCAATGAAAGTAACATAATTAATAGAAAGTGCAACAAACACACTTACTTAAATTTTCCATCGTCCGCCCCACTGTTTAGGTACGTCATACAAACGCGTTTTCGTTTTTAGATTCACTTCTAATTTTGTCTTGACTTATGTATGTTGTTGCAAATGTTGTTTGTTGTTGCTGCTTCTAATGATGTTGCTGCTTGATGTTGAAACTTGATTTGTGTTTGTTTCTTTATTAGAAATAGAAATTGAAAGGACATGTTAAGAATTTGTAATTTTCTATTATTTTTTTCTCTTTCACATGCACATTTAGATAAGAAGCTGGTGTGCGTGAGTGTATGTGTGTGTGTGTGTTTGTGATTTTTTGCTTTTCTTTTTTACTTTTTTTTGTTTTGATTTTGGTATTCAGGGTGACTAGATTCTTAAAACTAGATGATTGATTGTTCGAAGAATTTGTCTCAAGTTTAAATTTCACTTATTTGTGTGTAAAAGCGAGAATAGAAATGACTTCCAGGCATGAACGAATGCATACTTTATGTGATTCACATTGCAGACTACAAACAAAAAAAAAAAAAATAAATAAAAATAAAAACGAGTTGGAATTTGCATAATTTCAAGCAGACTTTAATTAGTTTTATAAATTTTAACTAAAACAGTTTTATGGAGCACACTGTCTTATGCATTCAGTGAGTCAATGTTGTTGGAGTGCACGAAAATAGATATAATTTCGAACGATCGAACGATGTCGATTGTGTCGTATTTTTAAAAAAAAACATTGTTTTGTATATCTTGAATTTGCTGTAATATTTGTTAGGCTTAACAGATAATAATAATTTGTAGTTGTATTTAAAAATACTTTAAAATATTTATCCTAGTTAAAATACGTCATTCTTTGTTGATCGCAACCATAATAATCGATATTTTATTATTTGAAAATTATTAAAAAAATCGTTTGCTAAAAATAGCAAAAAACGTTGATTGCAAAACAATAAATTGTGTATTTTAATTATAGACAATTCGCTTAAAAATATAGTCGAAGTTGACGTTAATGCTGAAGTGTTATTAAAAATATAACGATATTCGTGTTGTGTTTTTTTTCTTCATATTTTTGATCGAATATTTTTAACTTTATTTTTTGTATGCAAACGACGTTTCTTGCTCGTTTCGCGTTAAATCTAAAAATATCAACTAAATATTGATTAAACTATTTTTTGTTTGATGAAATTGATCTACTTTTGCAGCGGAATTTTAATTGAATTTATTTTTAAAAACTTTTTAAAACGACAATAACAACAACAAAAGCACCAGCAACAACAACAAAATCGATTTTTCATCTTCTTTTTCCTATTCGGATTTGTGAATATTTATGTGTTTACGTGTGCACTTTACAGTCAAACATGACAGTGATAATGTTTGAGTGTAAGCCCGTACATATAAAATATCTTAAATCACATTAAATGTTTAAAAAAAAGCAGTCGTGATATTATTCTTTTTTTGTCTATTCCCAACCTCCTCAAGCATATTATACGATGTTTCAAAAATTTCTCGTCATTTTATAACAAAAAAAAAAAAAAAAAAAAAACAGAGTGCAACACCGATTTTGCAGCAAAGGATTTATTAGCCAAAATTGATCGATATACTTACAAGGTTTTTTGCCTTTAATTTAATTTATTTTAATGTGCTCTGATTAACCGTTATGTCACATACATATGTAAATGTATAAGCATTACACGACAATGGTGACTCCGATATCGGTTATAAAAAAAATTCAAAATACACATAATATTTTTTAAACTGTGCAGAAGTTTCGAAAAAGGTTAGCGAAAAAAATATATACATATTTCTTTTCGCAATATTTAAAAATGTGTGTTTTTCGTAAAGGCATAACATTTCATTAAAAGCCATACACAAGCTTTTATTTCAAAAAAACAAACTATATTCGGGGTGCTTCGTTACCCCATCAATAAAACAATAAACATTTGTAAGAAAATAAATGGGGAGTACCCTTAAACTCGGCCTATAGCATCAAGCTTTAATTTGTGAGTTTTAGAGAGCAACGCTATTGCAGTTCTTTAGATATGGGATAACTAACATTTGTCCAATTAATATAATTCTAAGTTATAGCTTGAAGGCTCACGTTATAGGTAGAGTGGCTCTATTATAATTCCCAACCTACTCAACGCAAGGAGTAGCCAATACCAAATATAAAGTGTTTAATATTTTAGTGCTCCTGTTAAAAGATTATTAATAATAACGTTGTGAGTGGGAATACCGGTTCCCAAAGTCCTAAGCCGACAATCTCGTAGAGAAGGCTATGTCAAATTTAGACAGTGTCATCATTATAATCTAAATAAATAAAATCAAATGTCGTTCGTTGGAACTGCTGCAGCGATTTGTCCAATATATTTTTTAATCTTCATCATAACTCAACTTAGGTTTTTACGGAAAGAAAAATTGACCACGCCCCCTTTTACGCCCCCTTTTACGCCCCCTTTTTAAGTAGCTAGAGAACTATAAATGATATTTTAAATTATTCACCAGCAACGCCCTTATTAACATACACAGTTGAGCGAAACACAGATTGTTTTGGATTAGTGGGCGTGGTACCTCCCATACAAAGTGAACAATTATTATCGTCTACCTGGAGATCTGCAATGGTAGAGTCTTGCAACTATGCACAAGTAATTCTCATACTAATATGGTGTTGTTAAACATAGTCTAACAGATTGGATGGGAACAGTGTTACGAAAGCAAGTTACGAAACTTGCATATAAGCTGAAACAGTGTTGTCGTGAGAATAGCGTGGGTTTTTGAGATAAAGGTTGTCCATACTTTATTTATTGGCAGATGGGTGTAGCGAAGCGCACCGAGGATAGATAGTTATTTATAAATACCTATGGAGAATACCCGTTCTCAATCTTTTTAACATTTTATGTTACTATATTAGTTTTCTAGATATTAAGTAAATAACAATTACTTTTTATAAACATTAAGCCTTTACTCGATAATTCTTGAAAAAAAACCGACTACAAAACAAATATATGTGCATCAATTCTTAACTAAAAATTTAAAAGGAAGTAATCTGTAAGAAATAGTACTCAAATCAAATACTTGTATACTTGTTGCTCTAACGGACATAGTAATATACGTTCTGTACATTCAAATGTCTATCCATAACGATTCAGCAGATAAAGCCATATACGACAAATTACCTCAGATATGAGGACACCCTTTATTTTTTTACACTTATTATTACTGATACATCAACAAAAAGTAACGGTTCCAAAGATATGGCCATATAGGTTAAACAATATCACCTAGGGGACACCCTTTAATGTAAATTTTTTAATTAAGTACTTATTTTAAAGGACAGATTCTTTGTCAATTTCAAATGTCTGTCTAAAATGGTTCAAAAGTTTTGCCATATGCATCAATTTACATCAACTATTGAGACACCCTTTATAACTTTAAATATTTATAAATGTTATTATACGGGACATAGTAGTGGAGATTCTGTCTAATTTTCAAGTGTTTGTCTATAACGGTTCAAAAGATAGGGCTAGATAGGTAAAATTTTATCAATTAAGGGGACACCCTTTAGTTTAAATTTAAATTATATACTTGATGTTATAAAAGACTTAGATATACAGGTTCTTTGTAAATTTCAACCGTCTCTCTGTTACGGTTCAAAAGTTTTGCAATATACATCAAATTACATCAACTATTGGGACACCCTTTAACTTCTAATTATAAATATTTAATTTATGATTATAAATATTGAACATTCTGACCAATTTTCAAGTGATTGTTTACAATGGTTCATATATTTAAATTGACGTCACATATGGGGATACCCTTTAATTTTTAAGTTTATTTTTTTTTTATTAATTTCTGTTATTGGCAGCTATAGTGATATGCAGTTTTTTAAAATTTTAAACGGGTGCTCTTTACGGTTCATAATACTCGTAAAAAACACGTATGTTGTATGGGGACACCCTTTAATTTTCAAAATTCTGAACTTCCTTTAAAATGGGACCAATCTGTAAGCATTTCCTTTCTAATAAAGAAAAAATTTTTAAAATCTGTTCAGAAATAACTGAGTTCTGCGGGCACAAACATAAGAAAAACAAGCAACATTCAGACGAATAGATAACCTCCTTCTTTTTTTGAAGTCGGTTAAAAAAGTACGCCATTTTAGTTCTCTAGATTTAGGGTAATTGAAAATTGCATTGTATTAATAATATCAGTGCTATACCGCTTTTACTTAAAAGCACATTTTACTCTTAAAATAACGAATATTAATTTTAGAGCCTCAGATCTCTAGATTTAAATTATTCAGAAACACTTACCCAGCTCAACACAGCCTATAATTTCAAAATTTTTTCCGTAGAGTCATTTCCTGCCTTAACTCTAACCAAAATTAAAAAATCTTAAGAATAGCCTCGAACTCTTTATCCATTACATTGTGTCCAGCATGTAACATGCAGGAATTGGTAACACTGCAACTAAAATCGCAATTATTAGCCAATAGGAAAAAAGTTGACGTGACGTCATTTATCTAATATGCGCAGAAAATTTTAATTTTATATGTGGTTTAATACCAACCACACTTAGCTCTAATTAATACCGGTGATCTGACGAGAAACGATTTATTCAGCTTTCTACAGTCGTTAACAAAAATGCTCTGTCAATTTACACTGGTCGTCAAAAAAAATGTCGGGAGCTCGAACCTTGTTATGTGATTTTAATGGCGTGTGCTGAATCCAAATCTGTTCACAGATTACTTCTATCACGTCTAGTTTTCGAGATATTATTATTTAAATAAAATAAAAATATTGAAATATCACATATCGCACTTGATCAACAAGAGGGTATTAATTCAAAATTTTAAAATTTTCAGTAGAGGTAAAAAACTGTTTGTGATTACATTTTAAAATAATTTAAAAATCCGAACATATTTTAGTAAGCAACTTCCATTTAATAATATATTTACGCTGTTTTTCTTTTAAATTTTTTGCAATTATTGCCAAATACCTTTTTACTGATATAAACCTACTCAAGACACTATCACGAAAATAGTCTCATATGCGGGTTTTGAGATGAAAGAGTAATCAGAATACGTTGAAATTTTTACAGTAGATGGATATTGATGTTGTTGGTTGGTTTCTTGCAAAAAGCGAACATTTAAACATTTTGAGTTAATACCCTCTTGTTGATCAAGTGCCATATGTATTCGAATTATTGTTATTTAAATAAAATACTGATATTGAAACATTAAATGCGTTTTTGTTATGATAACAGTGGTCGGCAAAAAAAAAAAAAAAAGTCGGGGGCAAGAACTCTGTTATGTGATTTTAATTAACTTTTGTCTGCTGAATCCAAATCTGTTCACATATTTTTTCTAACACGTCTAGTTTTCGAGATATTCTTATTTAAATAAAATAAAAATATTAAAATATTAGATATGTAGTTATTGCGATAGTAATGTTCGGGATAATGATCGGGCAAGAACTTTGTTTTGTGATTTTATTTATTTGAATATGTTGAATTCAAATCTGTGTGCTAAATTCAAATCTGTTTACAGAGTAATTCTATCAAGTCTGGTTTTTGAGATATTCTTGTTTAACTAAAATACTGATATTGAAATATTGAAATAATTCGTAGTTATTATAAAAAAGTTAAAGTGCATTGAGTTTTATTATTTATGGCTTATTTTATTTCCAGTATACCTAGCTTTCCGAATTGGAAAGAATATGTAAAATATTTGCCGTTTTAAGTTTTTACGAGTTTTTAAAAACAAAAAAATATTTTTCTTAAAAATTTCTATGGCCACCAATTTCTGAATATCTCCGAAAAAGTTAAAAATGTAAGGAAGGTAATTTTATCCAGCATCTTTTGGTGGTTCAATTATTTAAATTGAATAAGACGTTAAATAATTATATTGAAATAAGTTAACGGTGTCGCCTTGTTTAGGGGAAAATATTAGCAGTGCCCATAAAAAAATATGTGCGTTTTTTTGCATTTTTTGTTTATTGTATCTTCAATATATTTTAAACTATCAATAATTACTAAATTACTCATACTTAAGTCTAAAAAAAATAAATACAGGTTAAGTCCAACCAGTGCTAGACCAAAAAATTTATCTTTCACGGTTACTTTTATTTGCGGGTCATCCCTCTGATGTACGGATGAGAGAAGCAGTGTATCTCCTTCTTAGTCGAATGTAACCAGGTTCATTTAGTATGTTACGGGCCAGTGGATTCGGGTGAGTTTCAAGCTTCTTTAAATACCTTATGGCAAGTTTCGCTATTTCTGCTTTAACTGATGGCACGTTCAGATCTTTATGGATGTTCGAGTTTTTTATATACCACGGAACAGATGTGATCATACCAATGTGTAATAAGGGGTTGCAATCTAAATCGAGAGTAGAATTTCTGCCAATAAGCCAGTTTAGTTGGACGGCTTTTAACTTCATTTGTGTTAACTTTGTTTCTAAGTGACTTTTCCA
The DNA here is from genome assembly GCA_949628195.1 of Phasia obesa. Lineage (NCBI taxonomy): Eukaryota > Metazoa > Arthropoda > Insecta > Diptera > Tachinidae > Phasia > Phasia obesa. Next base: position 32,732,856 of record OX451218.1, on the reverse strand, counting down.
TGTAAGGCGCCGATCAAGATGTTTGCCAAGATATTTGACGTCTGAAAGCTGAGATATCGTTATTTATCCGAATAGGGGGGCAAGATTCTCTACGCAGTGTGAAAGTTGTGTGAGTACATTTTTGTTTATTCACTTTTATTCTCCATTTCTTCAACCATTTTTCTAAATTGAATATGTGGTCTTGTAAATATCGTGATGCAACTTCGGGTCTTTCGTGAATTCTTAAAAAAGCTGTGTAGTCGATGTGTGGACTCGGTTACTTTGTTGGCATGTCTGGAATTATACAATAAGTATAAAAAGGGCCCAATATACTAACTACGGCTTCGATTGGCTGGGGTGAGCTCAAAAAATCTCCTTCTTTCACAATAAATTTTCGTTCGGTTAAATAACTATCTAGCAGCTTATATAGGTTTACGGGAAAATTGAGTTTTAGCTTATATGTTAGGCCTTCATGCCATACCTTATCGAATGCTTGAGAAACGTCAATAAAAAGCGCAGAGCAGTATTTTCTCTCTTCAAAAGTCTTCTTAACAACATTGACTAACCTGTGAGGTTGTTCGACCGTGCTATGTTTTTCCCTGAAGCCGAATTGATGGTTTGGAATACATCCTTTGTCGCTTAGAATAGGGTTCAGCTTAGTTATTAACATCCTCTCAAATAACTTTGGCATATTAAATAAAAGGCCTATAGGTCTGTATGATTAAATTTTTGTGTGGTCTTTTCCTGGTTTAGGAATCGTGGTAATCAAGGACACCTTCCATTCTGTGGGAAAGTACTCAAGACGTAAAATGAAATTAAAAATATAAAGAATAGTTCTGCGACCTATACGAGGCAACTCAAATAACTTCTTGTTACTGTTTATAAACGCAAGGGGTTTTTTGGTGTTTAAATCCGTTATTGCCTTTTCAATATCACCAAATTCAAATCTTAGCGGTACTATAGCACTAGCCTCGACAATTGGCAACTCAACTATATCAGTCGATATATTTGGGGTAAAAACCCTTTTCAAATCTCCAGCAAATAAATTGCCTTTTTCGGTATCACTCCCTGCCCAGCCTCCAGATGAAGATCGCAAAAGAGGTTTACGCGCGCCATAATGAATAATCTGATTGAGGAGTTGCGTCTAGGTCTCCCAAATAATTTTTCAGGGCGGGCTGCTACTCTTCGAGATTCCAGCATCTCTCTTAGCTGGTTCGTGCATTCTTTAAGTCTGCTTTTGAGTTGCGGCGATCTCGTTGATTGCCATTCTCTACGAATTTAACGAGTTGAGATCACTATATTCCACATATTTATGTTCATTTTTGCAGACCAGTGTTATCAGTTAAAAATTTTTAACAGGAAATAATCTCACATAAGTAGTTAAGAATGTAATGCCAGATGTTTGTTTATTATTTTCTAAAATTGTTTATCCAGTCTTATGTTACCCCGGAAGTTCCAATTGTCATTGCAGCACATTCTCAAATGCCTTGACGCGGTTCACTCGGGGCAAATAGGGGCACCAGACTCTAGGGTTCCTAGAACCTAAATCTGGAAGAAAAGGTCTGTGTCTTAAAACACACGAGTCTTCTTCGAGGCCCGACCAGTGCCCAAAAGACTGGTACCACTGGAATCGGTAGCCCCACAGAGAGCCTATCCACCTAAGACCATCGTGGGATTAGGACAAGCGGCAGGTACCCACGTTAATCTTGTTCCACCTCCCTTCTTATGTTGTTCTTCATAATGAAGTACATGATTTAAGTATAATTTATGATTATATTGCTGATTTCTGTGAGTTTATTTATGTTTTTGTTTTTTTTTTGTTATGGTATTTTAAAGTGTTACCCTATTTGGGCAGAACTTGCTTATTTTTTATATTGCGTGATAGATATATAACAGAAAGTTTGTCCTTTTGTGTCGAAACAAAATTGTTTCTAATGATTTTTTTAAACAATTTTTTATAGTTTATCAATTTTTATATAACATTAACTATAGTTTATTGCTCTTTATATTATAATTGTACAAATGAAGTTGAAAACCATAAATGTAAAAATCGAATAAATATAGTTTTGTGAAATTGGGAAACTTAATTATTGTTGGTACGGAAGACCATAATGTTCGGCTAGCTATCCCGTAAGAAGCTTTAAGCCATTATATTTGAGTGGTAGTCTTGAGGATGTGCCCCATATAAGATGATCACTTTGCTTGACTAAGCCCTGTCAGAGCTCTTCAATGACAAGATAACTCTGCTTAGACTCAGAAATCTGTTTTTCCATAAGCATATGCCGGGAATTACTTCATCTGCAGCCACTTGGCACTAATGGCTTTTACTCTTTTTATTTTTTTTTCCATATTTTGTTACTAATCCAGATATATTGTCAATTATTATGTTTTACAGTTTGTGCATTGTGTTTATATTTTACCGTGTAATATTTGGACATAACAATTCTACTCCCATTTCGAACAAAATTAGCATTAACCAGGACATAGTTAGTATTTTAAAAGCTTTAACGACTGCAAAAAGAAACTCTACTTGTTTTTCACTTGCATTTATTTGGAGTGGACTTTTTATCAAACAGGAACCAACGTAAAAGTGCAAAACTGACTTTAATGGCGATGAAATCAATGCAAGTACAACTTGATACTAAAAAGCAACCTAAAGCCAAGAGTATGTGCCCCAAGCGAACCACGCCAATCAGTTAGTATATTACAACTTAAATGTATACATGCACTCACAAACACACACACTCACACTTATCGCCAGCCCGGTCTTAATCATGGCTCGACTGAGTTTTTGCTTTTTTTCCCGTCTGTTTAAAATGTCTACTTCTTGGTTCGCGCCATTATACGCGTTAGTATATCTGCCTGTCTATCCATCAGTCCGTCTGTTTGTCTGCCTGTTGGATTGTCCGTCCTTGAGTATGTTTTGGCTTTTAAACTGTCTTCATTTCTTGCGATGCAATTTATAGTTATTGTACTCGTAGATTTAATAAGACTTTATTGTATTAACCTGCTGCACCACGGAAGCTAAATGGCTGTTGTATGGTTGTTGTGTGCCACCACACTCCACTTGTAAAAAAAAAAAACTGACCTTTATTCCAAGTATTATACACCACAACTTAGTAACTCGAAACTCTTATAATGAAGATTATCACCATTAGTTACATCGCAGACTTGAATGACGGAGTAGACTTGAGTGAGTGTCACCAAAATACTGTATTACTAAACCTAATTGTTAATTTTTCAGTAGACAAGATTTTTAAGAAAAACCTTTACTAAAATATTAAAATCTATTTTTGAGTTGATTCTATTTTCAGTTTTCAGGAAGTCTTCTAAATTTGTCTTTTTTGTAGAGATGAGCTCCCTATTGAAATTGAATTTTTTTCGCCGATTGTTTTTTACACTTGGAAAAAATAAAATTCGTTGTAAGCGTGATCTGTGTTTGTGTTTTTGTGTAATTGAAACTGAATAATAAATATTTTCCATTTATTGTGACTACTTAGTCACTGTAAATATGTAAATACGCGATATTCCAGAAATCAAAGGCGATCATCTTACTAGACGGTTTCAATGCAATGACTAAAATTTCTATTTTTAACCAACTTTCGGATTGCAATAAAATTTAATTTTTCTTCTAGTTTTTAACACCTTCACCATTGGAAAGGGTATAAATAAGTTTGTCATTCCTTTTGTTATTTTTACAATATTTATTTTCGGCCATATAAAGCACAGTGATGCATTTCCGAAAAAGCCCTATATCTAATATATTTCCATAATCGGGTTAAAATCAATATTCTTATGGCGCCAAAAAGGCTACAAAAAAGTTAGGTACACCAATCTGTCAGGCAGAGTTTTGAATGCTTTGCTGTGGGGATCCTGTAACAATGTTTCATAAATGGTTCAGATATGGTTAAGGAACGCCTTTATTTTCTTACTTTATCCCATATTGTTGGTTTTTGTATGTTGTTATTGTTTTTATTTTGTTGTATTGAAAATCGAAAATTAAGAAAAATGCTGATGATTACCAAAATATCGAAATTTACCAAAATATTACACTTTCACCACGATGTCGTAAAAATTAAAATTGAGAAAAAAAATATGTAATTTCGATCAAGACATTTAAATTAAAAATCGAAAATCTGCAACAAAAACAAAAAACTATTACCAATGCACAGTGGGGCTGAATCAAAATATTTTGAAAATAACCTAGTCATTTACAAACGGCTAGGTCGATTGATCCAAAATTTTACATGAGCATAACAGAGGAGTATCTGAACTTAAGTTTTAAAGGTGGTCACCATACACTCTTCGCGGTGCCGATATGTGGCCTCAAAGTTGGGAACTTCACACTTGAAAATTATTTTACAGCTTGCCATTTCTTCAGTTTTATTCAGATTTTTTAAATTTGTACATGGTCTTAAAAGTCTTGTCAATACTTATTATTATTATTAATGTAGGGGGAATAACGAAGCAGACCACTACTAAATAGGTCCCTTTTCGATCCCCTTCCGTCCTCAATAACTATAGACAACCGACATAACTTGCGGCAATCTTACTATCATTGAGTCTCGTGCTACAACCAGCCTTTAATCTAGACTCTAGTGATTTCAGAGTGTCGACTGGGAATTATCGGCATTCTTTCTCATCACGGTGTCTTTAGTGATTGCTAGCATTCGTCTAAGGCTTAGTTCCTCCATGGCATCCACATTTAACAAGCTTCTGCCCGTGGTCCTAAGTCTTACGCTAGCCAGTGCTGGATATTCACACACAATGTGCGCTACCGTCTCAGCGTCTTCCAGGCATAGTCTGCAAGTATCATCTTCTTCGATTTTCATCTTGGCTAGATGATACTTGAAGTTTCCATGACCTGTCACTAACGCAGTTATCCAGCTTAAGCTATTGTATCTAAGAACCTTGCTGGTTCTCCTTGCCAAGGGGCTCTTTGAGCACCATTCGAGCCTGTCTACATGTAGTAGCCTCCCTCCACCTTTTTAGGTTTAGTGAGTTCAGCCATTGTAGGACTATTGCTCGTATTAGGCTATTACCCAGAGTTCTGGTCCACAGAAATTCTCAGCAGATCCCCTTTTGCTATCTGCTGCTTCATTCCCAGCAGTGCCAATGCGTCCTTTAACCCACATCAATGTTACCTCGTTAATCGAGGAACATCTGTTAAGCTTTAAAACACATTCCAGGACTAGTTTGGAGTACATGTTCACCTGCTTCATGCGTTTTATAACCGATTGGTTGTCAAGTGCAATGAGAACCTTTCTTCCCTACACCCGACATTCCAGCAGGTGATCCAACGCATGTAGCAGCCCAAGCAATTCTGCCTGGTAAACGGAGACGTATTCACCCAAAGGGAGACTACAGGACAAGTTTAGCTCAACTGAGTATACACCTGCTCCTGCTCTACCGTCTATAAGAGAACCATCAGTGAAAATGCTGATGTCATTCTCCATGCACTCATTGTGTATAACGCCGTCTGCAATTAGCGTCCTATGCAGTGTTTCAACTACCTTTCTTCTACTGATGCGTTCAATCGGCATTTGAGCTTCCCTAACCTCCTTACTAATAAGGTCCAGGATGCTATTATCACCGATGTTCGGCCCAAAGCGATGCCAAAGCAGAAATTGCAGCCGTTGATCTAATAAATAAAAGTCCATCGGCAGCAATCCCAGCATTGCCTCTATTGTCTGTGCTGGAGCAGTGCGCATTGCACCACATATGCTCATACAAGCAATTCTTTGAACCCCATTAAAGTTACGCTTTATTGTTGTCTGAGAGGCTTTAGGCCACCAAACCACTGAAGCATAAGTTATTATGGGTCGCACCATCATTGTGTAAATCCAGTATGCAGCCTTTGGCGAGACTCCCCACTTACGGCCACAAACTCGTTTACACTAATGCGTGATCCCTTTTTGCCTTCCGTGTCTTCATCTCAATGTGTTCGTTCCAGGTAAGTTCCTTATCCAGAATAACGCCTAGATAATTCACCTTCCTTGACAAACTGATTTCCGACCCGAAAAGCATTAGGGATCCAACCTCTATGCCCTTCCTCTTGCAAGTGAAGAGCATAGCATCTGATTTACCGGCATTTATAGTTAGGCCTTGTTCTCTACACCATGCCTCGGTTGTTATGAGAGCCTTGGATTGTATCGATGAACTTTCCACCAACCATAAGTGCCAGATCGTCGGCATACGCAACTGTATGGACGCCCATTGAGTCCAGTTTCCAAAGAAGGCCATCAACAGTAATGGTCCACAAAGGAGACTACCCTTCCCCGGATTCTAGAACTCCGATTTTTGAGATTCACTGCTCTAGACCTTAGCATAGTGTTGATCCATTTTACAATAATGGGCTCAACCCTACGCTCGTTAAGAGCACCTCTCAACTTAGAGAAAGTGATTTTATCAAAGGAACCTTCAATATCCATAAAAACGGACAAAGCAGCGTCGCCATTGAAAATTTATTTTCTCTTTCCGCCACCCTGACAAGTTCATGCTTAGCGGTGTCAGTAGACCCACCAGCCCTGTATGCATGTTGGTATCTACTCAAGGGCCTATCCTTCAGCGTGTGGTTCTCCAGAAACAGCCTCTCCACTGTCCTTAACAGAAAATATTTAATGATTACTGGCCTGAAGGACTTACCTTCCGTATAGTTCTTTTTACCCGGTTTGGGAAGAAAAACCGCATTTGTTTCCCTCCAACCTACCGGGATATATACCGTCGCTAGACAGGCTATGGCAATTTCCCTAATCCACTCAACAAGGAGGGTGTTCATACCCCACTGTAATAGAGTAGGGCAAATTACATCCATTCTAGTCGCTTTAAATGGTGCAAACGATAGTATTGCACTTCTTACACCATTTAGAGTAATTATCCTTTCAGATTCAGCCCTTTTTCTCTCATTTGACCCCCTAATAACGGGAGTCCATTATTCATTAGACCTGAAGCTTCCAGGAAAATCAATCTCCATAAGCGACTGCAATGTTTCACCTACAGTCTCCGTCATCTGACCATTGCTTTTGCGAATAAGTCCAATTTTGGAGACAGGGTCATTTTCTATCTTCTGTATTCGGTATACTTCAGATGTATCCCTTGTATTAGAGCAGAATACCCTCCACGTGCTCCGTTTCCGGAGAAGTATCCTTTTATTCAGCTCTTTTTTCTTTTCCTTGTAATCGTCCCATGAGCTTGAGTCTCTCTCCCTCATGTATCGATTAAAGGCCTTTCTTGTATACTTTTTCATGGATTCAGGTTCTCCATTCCACCAAGGTGTCGGATTTCTCTCATCCACTACTGTCAAGGGACAAGAATGTTCGAAAGCCAGCTTCACTGTGGAATTTAGAAGCTCCACAGTTCGCTCGATTTCGACAGTATTACGAGGCGCCCGGATAGGAGCACTTATCATATGTTCCGAAAGATACTTCTCATAACTGGTATGATCAGTATTCCTCGGTATTCTTATGCGTCTGCGGGCTTTTTTCCGTCTTTTGCCGTACAGTATCTCCAACAGTGTTGTCCTATGTAGTTGTCAGCTGTGCTTCCCCACATCGTATTGTGCAAGTTAGCATCGCAGCCAATTACCAACGCCATGCCTCTCTGCCTGCAGAAACTAACCAAATTTTCAACCTCCTGTGAAGGATGTGGACGTGGCGTCTCATAGGGAAGATATGCTAACGCAATGAGAAATGATCCCGAACCACTGCCGACCATTATCACTGTAAGATCCGGCGAGCAGAGATGTGGCATAGGTACTACTTGTACTCCATGCCGCACCAGGATACATGAACTTAATTTACCATCAGTCTGTGTAGTACAGATTGGCGGTCTGTTGAGATAGGCCCCTGATCTTTTTGTGCACAATCCAGGGTTCCTGTAACAACGCTATATCCAGCTTATCCTCAACAAAGCACCGCATCAACATTGCTGAAGCTGCCCTACTGTGATGAAGATTAAGCTGGTATATACTAAGTTTTTCCTGGTATCAATACTTACAAAATGGTATCTACGTTTGCAAACAAAAATTTAAAATGATTGAGTTATAAGCATTTTAAGAAATACAATTTATAAAAATTTTATTGCATATTTAAAATTTTTCCTTCCCTCAAATTTGCCCATGTTGACCATAATTTTTCGAAATTTTCAGATATTTGTAATATTCAATTTTTTATATATATATATATATATATATATATATATATATATATATATATATATATATATATATAATTTGTTATATATGTTTATAAAAAATTAAATATTACAACAAAATTTTAAAATTTGTTGCTGATATCTGAAATAACTTTGGATCAATCGGCCTAGCTATTTATAAATGACTAGGTTATTTCCAAAATATTTTGATTCTGCCCCATTGTGCAATGCTAAAGTTCTTTACAATATCCAACTTTGTTAAAAAACCCTTTAAAATTTAATTTTAAACAAAACAAATTTTTGTTTGTTTGTTCGGATATCGTACCCAAAGAGTAAAAACGAAACCCTATTGTATTCGCTATAATGTCTGTATTCTATCCCCGTCTGTCTGTCAGTGCCTTCTATATCTGCAACCGTAATATATATACTTAGAAAATGTTCATAAAAGTTGTATTACTCTGGCCGCTTTAGCCAAAAAAATCTAAAAACTAAAAGGTGTTCCGATAGTGACATAATATTCATGACCTCATTTTTGGAACCGTAATGGGTACTTGAAATTTACACGGAGTATTTAAAAATATGTTCGTTATAGTTACAGATAAATTTATAAAACTCAGAATAAAAGCGTGTAACGACTTAGTTTGCACTTATATGACTTAGTTTTTTGCACCGTAAAATGTTTATAAATTTCTACAGAGTGTGTTTAACAGTGTCCTCTACAACAACAAATATAATAAAACTAAAAATTAAAGGGTGTTTAAATATTGACGAGATTTTTACTATTTCCACCATTACAACATCTATTTTTTTATAATTTATTTATTGTATCTTCAATATTTTTGAACTAACAATAATTACTCGTATCTTAAGTCTAAAATAAAATATTCTTTTTAAGTCCAGCCAGTGCTAGACAAAAATAATGTTTGTTTCACGGATTTTGCAATCATTTGCGGGTCATCCTTCGAATGTACGGCCAAGAAAAGCAGTATCTCTTCTTTTTAGTCGATTTACAACATCTATGAAAAATAAATTTAATAAAAATGAAGGGGTGATCTCTAGAAGTCGCGTATTTGACGAATGTGGTCATATCATAACATAACGTTGCCGGCGACTCTTGAAATTTAAATATAGTATGCAGTACTATTGTCGCTTAATAACAAGTGACGTAAAAAGCAGTCACTAAAAATTTTTAAGCTCAGGTTCTAACAACAGTAAATTTAAAAAATAAAACCAATCAAGAAACGCTATAAAACTGAAATTTTGTACGTTCAAAGCTGCATATTGAACATATGTATTATGGAACCCTACGTGAGTCAACGGGAGTGATCGATTTATATATACTAAAACTATTCTAATAAAGTTTAAACTTTAAACTTTACCATATCTCATGGAATCAAATATTTTTATGGACATATTACATAAAGAATAAAAGTTCCAAGTATATTCAAATCGAAAAATTTATTATTCTCGGTTTGGGTTATAGGTACACTACCCCCTGTTCCTCTTCTCGATTATGTTCAAAAACTATACTGCTCTTTATCTCCATATACCAAAAGCACAAACTGAATTTCATTCTGATTTGTCAAACGGTACGACTTGTAGAGACTCCACAAAAATAGTGGCATGCACAACCCATTTACAGATATCATCGCGAAAGTAGTAAAAATGGATTCAGTAGACCTCGAAATGTAAAGACCCTGTGAAATCCCGATATCAATTTGTCTTGCAAATAAATTTTTGATTTTGATGCAATTTCATTTCGTCAACTTGCTGTTTGTTTTTAATTTTAGTTTTTTTTCAGTTAAATTTCGTTTTCTTAAATTAAATTTTTTTTTCGTAAATTAATTTTTTTGTTTGGACTAGTGCTCATTCAATGAATTGTGCCAAACTAGGAAAATAAAGAATCAAATAACATCACCTATTGGGACACCCTTTAATTTAAAATGGCAAATTAAAAACCTATTGTTATAGAGAACGTGGCCACAAAGATTTTTTGTAAATTTCAATTGCATGCCTGTAACGGTTCAAAGATTTAGTCATATACAGCAAATTACAGAACTATTGGGACACCCTTTAATTCATAATTCAAATTTTATACTTTTTGTTATAGCGAACTTAATAATACAGGTTCTTTGTAAATTTAATGGTCGGTGTACAATTATTCAAAAGTATGGGTATATACATCAAATTTAATGAACTATTGGAGCACCCTTTAATTTATAATTTTGAATATTTATCCTCTTTATTATAAAGGTCATAGTAATCGAATTCTGTCAAACTTTCAAGGTTTTGTCTTTAACGGTTTAAAAGATAGGCCCATAAACGTCAAATTACGTCACCTATGGGGACACCTTTTGAATTTTAAGTTTATTTTTTTATTACTTTTTATTGGTGGGAGCTGTAATTATACGTAATTTTTTAAAATTTTAAACTGGTGCCCTTAAGGGTTCTTAATACACGAAAAAACATGTATGTTGTATGGGGACACCCTTTAATTTTTAAAATAATGAACTGTTTTTAAAACGGGACGAATCTGTAAGCATAACCGTTCTAATAAAGAAACAATTTTTAAAATCGGTTCAGAAATGGCTGAGTTCTGCGGGCACAAACATAAAAAAGGCAACATTCAGACGAATTCATAACCTCCTTCTTTTTTGAAGTCGGTTAAAAACAACATTTTTCCTGTAATGTGTGGTGTGATTCACCGGCCAATCGACCAAAGAAACTAAAACCTTTTGATGAAATTTCGGTTTTTTAGTGAACTTTTATAATGTTTTTGCTTTTATTCTTTTTTGTGAATTTTTGGGTTTTAATTATTTTTTTGGGTGGAATCGCGATTTATTTTGGTGAAATTTTGTCAGCAAAGAGCAAACGGAATGTGCGATTAAGTTAGAAAAGTTGATGTCTAGGAACACTTTACAAGTGAAAGAAGCCTTTTAACGATCTCAAATGAAGAGATCAGTGAAATAGAATGAAAATACAATACTAAGGGTATTCGAAGCGAAAGTTTTAATAAACTCACAAAAAAACTCAGAAGAAAACTAGGCTTTACCAAATTAAGTATTTGCCATATAATGGCTAACTGTGGTGGTTTCGAAATCAATTTCAAATCACATTTCAAAATAGTAATGACGAGATTTTCAATTAGACCCCATATCTGTACCAACAACAGTCTACAGTGTATCGAACTTTTTACATTACCTGAAGACAGACGTCTTAAGTGTCTCAGGTGTAAATTGATAGACATACGACTATAAAAAAAAGCGTCAACTTAACTAATAACGTTTGTCTCTGAATGTGGTTAAAAACGTTTTGCAAAAATGTGTTGGAAAAGTAGGACATTTCAAAAACGTAAAAATCAAAGCTCACTCCACGCTCCACCACACTCTATGATGATCAATGGACTCGTATTACACACATGCTCGTATTCCAATGATAGAAATATAAACTTGTTCGTAGTTGTAGTTGTTGTCATTTCCCCAATAGATACTGAAGCTAGTAAAATTCATGATCAAGTTTCATGCATGCATGCATGTGAATAAACATGTGTGCAAAGACGAGTATGAAGTGATATTGAATGAATGTGAGATTAACTGAAAATAAATAAGTGAATGAATGATCGACACTTGGCTGCTGTTATTATTTTTGTTTTGTTTAGGTTTCTTTTTTTGCTTTCTGCTTTTTGCTTTTTGTTTTTGCTTTTGGAGAGATGGCAAAGATTGATTGTTTAATTCAAATCAAATCCATCAATTGAATTGATTTTTACCAACCATCGAATCTGTCCAACCATCTACTGAGGCAAACAAACGATCATCATCCTCAGCATCGTTATTTGTTATGGCCATTTGCAATCACTCATTTATTGATCCATTTCAAATGACTGTCGTCTCACTGCATGTGTCAGTATGAGTGCGTGTATGTGTGTGTGAATGCGAATGGGGAATAACAAGTAAAATTCGAAATGAAAGAGTTTTTTTTTCTTTTTTAACATTTTGATGTGCCTGAAAGGGAATTGAAGTTTTTGTGAAAGAAAGTGAAAATTATTTTGAAGAACACACACATATAATTTTATTATTTCTTGACCACACACTCATCTGTTTATGTGATTTAAGTACGAGTATCTTGTTATTGAATTTGAAGGATTTGCTTGCTTTTGCGAAAAATAAGTTTTAGAAATATTTTTTTACTTATAGTTACTTATAGGCGAATAGAAAGGAAATTTTCTGTACCGCTTAACGAAGATAAGCCACTACCGGGATAGACAAAGCTACATTGCCATCATTATCCGGTACAGACAATTGCACAATGGGGCAGAATAAAAATATTTTGGAAATAACATAGTCATTTTTAAAGGGCTCGACCGATTGATCCAAAATTTGGCACAATCATAGCAGAGGAGTATTTCAGCTTAAGTTCTAACGGGTGGGCACCATCCACATGCCATTTTAAATAACATCATGACTCGATAACACAACCTATAAGGTTAAATACCACGCTGGTCAGTTTCGTAGAAAATCCGAAAACCCGAAAATTTTCTTCGTTATATTTTCTTAAAGATTTACTTAATTAGCACACAACGTTCTATACTACGTTCTGTACTAATTAATCGACTTTAAAAAAAGAAGAAGGAGATAAGATTATCATTTTAATGTGGTTTTAATGAAACTTTTTAACCGTAATAGACAGGCACTTCTGATGTTCACAACGTGTAGTAAGAAAAAGTACTAAAAAACTAAAGGGTGTCACGATAGGCGGCGTAATTTAAGGTGTATGGACTTAACAGTTTTTGTCAGACATTTGAAAATTACACAGAATTGTATTGTTATATCCGCTATAACATCAAGTATACAAGATATATTTATAGATTACAGGGTGTTCCCATGAAATAAGTGATTTCGCTTATCTTTTGAGCCGTTATAGGCAGACGCTTTAATGGATGTATATTTCTATGCCCGCTACTTAACTAAGTAGTAAAAATATTAAATTAAATTTTTATAGTCTCCCCATAGAAGACACATATGGAAAAATATGCCCTAATCTTTTCACCCGTGAGGAGACACTTGATTTTAGAGTATATATTCCTATGTACACCACTCAGTTTCACGTTTTACTGGATACCATGGATAAATGATATGTACATATACATAACAATGCCGTCTTCTATGGGGATACCCTGCGATTTCCAAATATTTTTAGTACGTGTTGTTATAACGATCATAGTACAACACATTATGTCTAAATTTAAAGAAATAAGTGATGCAAGATCCGGGAAAGGATAGTTAGGGATTTTTGTCACCTCTTTTGTAAAACACCACAGTTGATGGCCTTTTTTGGAAACTGAACTCAGTTGGCATCTATATTATTGCGCATGCCGACAATACTACGATAATCCTAAGGAAAGATGACTGGAAACCTCTAAATAATTTCACTGAAGGAATTGAGATTTATACAGATAGTTCAAAAAAGGTTAATGGGACAGGGAGTGAAGTACGAGTATACTGCGAGAAGTTAGGTATCAGACACAGTTCTAGACTGGATAACTTATGTAATATTTTCCAAGCCGATATTCTCGAGTGTTATCACTATTTACATGTTAGATCGAAGGTAGTTAGGCGTTGTCGCAGAGAGCTACGAATTCTCAATGAATAACACGCACTGAAACTGTGCTCGGGTACCCAGCTCATTACAAAATCGAAGGAAACGAAGCTGCAGACGAATTGGCAGAAGCTGGTTCTGGCTTAGACATAAGCGTCAGATGTGATGACATACACCCTGTTCTCGATTCTATATATGAGAGGATAAGAGAAAAATTTAGACGTGATGCCGACACAACGTGGAATAGATCGTTGAGACACACACAGACGAAATCACTGCTGGAGGAAAAAGGTATTGGAGAGCGATAAGCTGTTATATATGAGAAGGTTAGAACTGAGAATGTGTGTATATATAACAAAAGGACATAATTGTCTAAACTATTTCTTGAAAAAGATTCGACCTTGTTATGATGATATCTGCAGATGGTGTGACGAAGAAGATTAAAATACATTCCACAGTCTTTGTCAAAGCCCTGTGTTATATCACAGTCGATATAAATGTTTTGCCTCTTTTTTAAGGGTATGGATGCCAAGCAAATTGTCAAATTTACGAAATATTAAAACAGAGCAGTCGAGAATTTCAGAGGAGTCACTATGGGTCAATAATGGTCCTGTGAATCTACACATATATAATTATGTGTGATCCTATATTAACTTAACCTAAGAAACTGTCACTAATGGTTGGTGGTAAGTTTATCGAGGCCATTCAAGGTTGCATGACGAAGGATCTCATGATAACCGAGACAATGCGCAATGAACAGGGGCTAACCATAAACGCTAGAATTTATTATGCTATGCTTTTCACCCGAAGGAGAAAGGGTACAGTGGTTGAATCTTCATTGCCTTTCAGGTCAGAAATCAATGTGTCTAGGAAGCTAAATAATTTAGGAGTTACTGTTGATAAGACACTAATAAATTGAAGATACGGAAAGCAAAAGGGATCTTGAATCAGCGTAAAGCAGTGTGTGGCAGTATGTAGGGAAAAGGACTGTATTCTGGATTTAAATAAGGATGGCGTTACCCATAACAACGTTTGTATCTATGGTTTGGTTGCCATATGCCTCTCACAGTACAATTAAACATAAGTTGGATGGAGTTCAAAGGTCTACGTATATCAGTATATATGTTTAATAAGGTCAACGGCCGCAATGTCATCTTTGCGTATGAAAAGTGATGCCATACAACATAGCTCTGGGCCAATCATCGGGCCTAAGAGTATTCTGCACCTAGTTAGTAAAGAGACTCAGATACCGATGTAGGGCTTAAGTAGAAGAACAGTGCTAAAAAGACTACATCGAATACTCATTGCGGAAGGCGATACACATAATTGTGTATGGATAACACAATGTGTGTATGGATAACACAATGTGTGTATGGGGAACAACTAACAGGCAGAATAGCTTGGGTTGGTACATGCGTTGGACTACCTGAATGAAGGTTGGATGCATGGAGGAAAGATTATCATTGTACTTGATAATCAGTCGATTACAAAAACGCATGAGCTCTATAAACGATTACTCCAAACTAGTGTAGGAACTCCGTTATGGGACACTGCCTTCATTTTTAAATAGTGACAAATTAAAGCACCCCGGTTAATGTTTATCGGGTGTCACAAAAACAAGTATCTTTTTAAGTCATATGTTCTTTTCACTCCGTTAGATTTTTTCCGTCCGAAATATTAACTATCAGTCAGTATCATAACTCCGCGGACCAAAATGAGCAACGTCGGGAAATATTGCCCAAACTGCGCGCTTGTTGAAAAGAAACTTTGGCCGCAATGGAGCACCCACCTCGAGTTCCGTACGCAAGTTTGTACAAAATGTTCGAAAGACTAGATTTGCTAGGATAACAAGGTCAAGGTCCTCGTCGTCGTGACGTGCGTATCGACGAGAATATGGCTGCTGACGTCGACGTGTCAACGATCTGAATAACGTTGCATTTCAAGCACAAACATGATGATTATTTATCACCAAGATCTCAGATAACTCGCTTGTAAGCTACAAATGACTTAGCAGTTGAAGTCAAGCGACATCTACTTTGTTATAGCTTCTGAGATTGGACCTTACAGGAGCTCAAATTGGACGTAGAATTTTTCGGAAAAGTCATACTTTCTAATGAGGCGTATTTTTATCTCGGCGTCTAAGTCTGAATTATAAAATTGCAGCAACTGATGATAGAAAAATACGCAAGTCATTGTCGAGAAGATAAAGCATTCACAAAGACTGAAAGTTTTATTGTCCCATTTCAGTCCATGATAATGGGTAGGAGCCATTATTTCGGACTTTTTATTGCCAGAAATGGAAAATAAGAACTTTGATAAGCTTTGGTTACATCAGATTGATGCACCATGTCACACATCTCATCAACCAATCGATTTTTTACGTATTATCACCTGTCTTGGTAATGCTAATTATAGTGTTCCAGAAATAATGAAAACTTCTTCCATCAAAAATGGGAATATTTGTTATCTAAAGCTATAAATGCAATAAAAATGTAACAGGAGAGTGTCTGTATATGGTGGAGAGGTATCATAGTAACTTTGTTCAAATATAGGATATTCTTTATAGTAAAAATATCTCACTCCTAAGAGAAAGTAGAGAAAAAATAGTGAAAGTACGCACTTTTACCGATACTAAAAACGTGGCAGCACCTTTTTATTTTGGTAAACAGGAAATTTTAGATGCTATTTACAGAACTCTATAATCATAGATTTTATATAGTTAAGTCCGATGTTGCAACATCCTGAGTACCTCTGTAAAAAGTAAATATATAAATCAGTTCATCAGTTCATCAGCACTGGAAAGTAACTTAAAATTTGATGCGAATTACTGAGGGAAATTTTACCAAAATATTGTTAGTACGCTGAAGACGAGGCAGGCAATGGAAGCTTCTAATAAAATCATTATATACAAAACCCAATTAAGGTTAGTTTATTTTAATTGGACCAGCTGGTACAGCCACAATCACCTTTTGTACAAATTGAAACATATGGCAACTTAGTTAAAGAAGCTTGAATGTAACCCAAATCCACCAGCCCGTAATATTAGTAAGTAGTGACCACATCTGACTAAGCAAAAGCGACACACTTGGACACAGCCGACCATAAATGGCAATAACTCTGGCTATACAAAAATAATTATCAAGTTGAAATGCAAAGATTTCAATAAGATTTCAATTCATTAAGTAAATGATTCAAACAAATACATAATTAATAAATAAAAACTAAAAACTAAACAATCGTAAGTAAGTAATTTGAAAAACAATAGAATATAAAAGACAAATTATATGATACGCTACAATAAACCATTAAATAAACAACAACAAATAAAAAAAAATGGAAAACAAGATTAGAATTGAAATCTGCCATTCCATTCAATTAAAATCAAATAACAATTGACCATTGGAAAATTTTTTATTTAACGATTGTTTAAAAAAAAATCGAACAAACAAAAATAGACAATTGAACGATTTCTGTCAAGTTTGCTTGCAACTTACAAAAAAGAAATAAAAATAAAAAGCTGAAAAATACTTGCAAAAACCACAGTCCATAACAAAACCATACAAGTGCAACAACATTACGCAGAATTTGCAATAGAAAAAATATGCTGATTTATCAAAAAAGGAAAAAAATGAAGATCTGTTCATGATCATTGGCTGAGTTGGGAGTTTGTTTTTTCTTTTCTTTTATTGCTTTTTTATTTTCTTGCCTAGAGAAGATGTCAACTGTGAAAATAATTTTACTCTCGAAACTGTTCAACTGAAAGTAGTTTTCTTTAGTGACACACTAAACGAGACATGTTTAACGACATCGCAGAATACTGGCTGGAAAAAAAAAGTTTGAATTTTGCTACATTCAGTACGAACTGATTTTTTCCATCCGAACGATAAGGAATCTGTTTAAACTAAAGCTTTTATTTTTGCAGTGTCTTACACTTGCAGAAAATGGATTGCATTCTGCCAGTGCCCAATTTTTCTTTATCTCTTTATAATAAAGAATTTAAGCCTGAATAATTGTTAATGAAGGAACACAACAGACGGTGGTAACGGAACGAGTTTTCGTCATTGACAAAACAACGATGGCTTGCTGACGGCATTGTTAATATTTATTTACATTTACATTTCCATTTTGTTAAAAAATATTTTCTTTAAAACTTTTACAATTTAATTATTTTTTTCATTCATATTCATTTTATTATTTTGTTATTTTCATTATTTCAAAATTTGTTTTATTTTCTTTTTTTTCTAAATAATGTGAGTTTTGCTATTAATGTGAATTTAAAATATTACAAAATAAAATAATTTTTGGAAATACATACATACATACATATGTATAAAGGGAAGAATAAAAACCGACAAGAAAATAAAATAAATTTTATCTCAGCGGCATTGACGTTGAACGGTAACTTATGTCAAATTTGTACTGAAATATCGTTACCGTCGTCTGTTGTGTTTCTACACTTAAGCTTTTATAAGTTTTAAATTTATTATGAAATAAAAATAGGATTTGTATACCCACGACCACAGGGGGAGCAAGCATGTTGTTAATAATTTGTACAATATTCATTTCCAACACCACAATGTATATACATACCTGTAATCTTTCAGAAGAGGCAGTCAATTTAACGTTGCTCATCTGTGCGTATTGGCATAAAACAGTTGTCCGAGAATCTATGATAGTTTGTAGAGCTTTTTATTCTAACATCAACATGGATTTTAACAAAATCTTGTAAGGAGGTACCATGGTATACTGATTCCAATATAGGATACTTTTTTCGCAAAAATATCTTATTTCCCAGAGAAAGTGGAGAAAAAGCAGTGAAAGTACGCAAATTTTTCCGATTTCAAGGTACTGCATACTTTAAGGTATCTTTAAATTTTGAAAGCAGTATATTTTTTTCAATGTTGCGCAACAGATGGCCCTGTTTTAAAATAATCACTAACTCATTTCCTGTCTCTTTTACAGAACTTTACAATCATTTTTGGAATTTTATATAAATTTTAGAAGTTTATCCAGGGATGGCTAGCTTTATATACAGTAAATACGTAAGAGTCTTAAAATTTGGTGTGAATTACTTTCAAAGCAAAATCGAACAAAATGTTGTCAGGACGTACACAACGTGTGTGGGCACAGCTAGTATAATTTGAACATCTTTTCTTTATTTCCGGAAATTATATAAATTTAATTTTTGATAAAATCAAACAAGACAGCGATGGACAAGGATTCCTCGCAAGAGAGTCTAGATGGAGATGATTATTCATAATGTGGCTCTCTGGAGACATCTTATTATTCTGTACACTTTTAATACCTTGACACCAATATGGGGTACCAGCCCCAGAGGCTAGCAGGTGCCTGAACCTGGAAGATAAAAGCCTTTGAATTCTGACCAGTATTCAACACAACTGATGCAACCGGAATCGGAAGCCCCAAGGCTATTTCTCCAAATCTCTGTGAGCAGTTATTGGTAATGCCCTTTGGGAAGTAACGTGGTGGCTATGGTTCGAACCGAAATCACAGGGAGGGGATTTAGGCTGGTATGCTGTTGAAATATTGACGAGAAGCACCAATTGAGTATCCGGAGTGTAGATAGTTTACATCCCCTAAACAAGGGGTATGAGCATCGGCCCTGTCAGCCATGTTCTAAAAATTGATATTTGCGCAACAAGGGCCTTAGTAGACGCATTGTTTTCGCTCTGTGGTAAGACCACCACCATATTAAAGCAACACGCCAGGCACTGACGTACGTAAATCTGTGTATCTCATCTCAGACACAAGTCGTAGGTTTAAAAATGCAAATTTTAGAAACTTTACACGATAGATCTATACTTGATAGAAGGATATCGGTTAAAAGACTTAAATTTTATGTTATTACTTTATTGTGTCGCAAATGAATATTGTAGTATTTATAAATGGAATAATAAGCTTCCAGAATCGAAAATATTAGCTGTAAGGTAGAGTAAAGAGTGGAGCAGTGCTATATTTTTTTGTTACTCAAGGTTTCAAGTTAAAAACAGAAATCTCTGTAGGAGCCAGCAAGAAGTGCAAGAGTTTGTGGCAAGTCGCTTCAATTTGTTAACTTTGCACATAAAAACAAACGAACACTTGTTCAGTTCTAAAGCGAACACAAACAAACTGATTGTTGCCAGTTATTCCGAAGTGTTTGTTTGTTAATAACACCAGCAGAAGCGACAAAAACTTGAAGTGGCACTTACTGAGTCTGTAGCATTTATGTTGCAAACAACATAACATTTTTCTCATCAAATGTAAAATTTTTGTTGTTAAACACTAGACGAAAACAAAAAAAAAAAGTAACAAAATATTTTCAAAGTTACAATCCAAGATTTAAGATACAAAATAAAATCAAATAATAAAAGCTAAATCCTGTAAAACAGTAACAATAACAAAACGAATACACAAGGATGTAATCTCTTGGTAACATCATCATTATTTTCAATGTCAGTGGTATTACTTACCGATATACTTACCATGAAAGTAGGCAGTCAGTGAAGTAAGAAAACACAAAGATCTCTTCGCCTACTACTACAACTACTTTAACAACATAATCATCGTCATTGTAATGGCGATGATGATCTTTTATTAACAATTCTGACAGACAATAAAAAAATAGCAGTAACTCTTGCTTCAAGTGGTGTTATTTTTACTTTATTTTATTTGCTTCATTTTATTTAAATTGTATAGTTTACGGCCAACGACTAAAGTTGTGTGCGAGTTTTTGTTTTTTTTTTTTGGCTCAATAGCTACAGCAGTAGCTAAAGTAACAACAACCAAATCAACAACGACATCAGCAGAAGAGCCAGCAACAAGTACGGGCAGCAGTTGTTGTTGTTGTTGCTATTGCTGTTGATTTTGAAGAAAGAAGAAATTTCTTATGCTGCATACGAAGTAATTCGCTATGAGAAAGCAGGTGTATTAACCATTCTGCGGTTACCCATGGCACGAACTAGACGCGCGCGCGCACACTCAGACAATATAATATTTTTTTCAATAAATAAAATTTAATAAAAAGAAGTTACAAATAAAAAAACTACTCAAAAATTATAAATATCTTAAATAAATATAACATTTTAAAGCCTGTTTAAAAACAAAGAAATTCCAAAAATATTCCTTTTAGGAAATTTAATTGAAGAAATAATAATTTCATTAAAAAAACAAAAATAATAATAAAGTGTTCAAATTGTAGTAAATAAATATTATAGTTGATATATAGAAAATTGCGGATATATAGGAATTTCCAAAATATTTTAAAAGTATATAAAAAATAAAAAAATTAATTAACACCAAAACTACAAGGACTTGTTCCCTCTCCATCTGAATTAATACGGCCTGTAGTGTTTGCCGCTATTTTGGATTAAAAACAGCTGGATTTAATAGTTTTAATTAAAACTTCTATTGTAAGTTAATATTTATAAATGTTATACGTCTAAGAACACTATTTTTTTTTAAACAAATGTTGTTATAATATAAAATCTAAAGACTTAATAAAAGTCCTAAACCAAATTGTTTTTATTAAATAACTTAAAAAAATTCTCAAAGTTACGACAAAACAAAAATAAATTAAAAAATAATTAAAATTTAAATTAAAATTAAAAAATCTCTAAGCGAAGACAATGTTCTTTATTTAATAGTCATTATTAAAGAAAAGTATAGTGATTTAAATTGCAATGTATACTGTGCAAATGTATAACATCGTTGCTGGTAGTTATTTATTGCAAATGAACAACGCAAAAATATAATTTTAAAAAATTGTACTGAAACTCTTTGTTTTGTACTTCAAATGAATATAAACTATAAAGTTTAATTGAAAAAAAGAGTTTTAAGCAAAAATTTTTAATTTTCATCATGTTCGAAAATTCGAACTTATTTTCGAAATAAAACTAAAAGTTAATTTTATTGCCAAAAAATCATGACATAATTTCAATTGAAATGAAAAGTGTTAAACTCATAAAATTTTGAGCACCCAGTCGAACGTTTAGAAGTTTATAAGCAGGTATAAGCAGGTAACCGGCGAATCGCCCACATAAGCTCGTACAAAGTAATTTTTTATTAAAATAAACAATGTTACTTGCAGGTTGCATTTCAAGGACCTGTAAATTAGTAAAATCAATTATATTTTTTTTCCAAAATATATATAAATACGAGTATATATATATATCCAAATAAAAATTGGTCATACAAATATCTTGCCTTTCCTAAGCGATAGTCTTGCATCTCTATATTACAAAACTGCTTTGCAAAGTTTAAATGTAATTGGGTTTGTTCCTAAAGTTAATGAAATACTTTCGGCTAAGACTGTCATTACTGGCTGTTTGTAAATTTTTCAGAGTTTGTTTGAATAATTAAACTTAATATCGAATTCCCAAAACCAAGGACCAGAAAAAGTTTTAAGATTTTTTATCACCAAAAAAATTAGTATTAGAACTTTACTGATATTTCCAGCAAACCCGATATCGAATTATATAGTGTAAAAAACTGATTTTTTAATTATGATACAATTTTGAGAAATAATACAAAATATTATTTTTCCCCTATAAAATGTATCACATTATACGTCCAAATCACATGTCCCCATACATCCTATATCTTTTAAAATTATGTTTTTAATGTTTTACAAATACACATTATGTGTAAATTTCATATGCCTCTTAATAATGGTCCAAAAGATAACGAATTATATGTCAAATTATTTTCACCTTTAGGAACACCGTATAATTCTTGACCCTTTTCAAAATTTCTAAGTGCCTGTCCTTTACAGTTTAAAATATTCATATGAGATTAAGAAATGACAAGGTTCTCAAGTAAAAACATAAAAATATAAAACATAAAAATACGGTTCATATAGGATACACAAAACTGCTGTTTTAATATGGTAGAACTAATACCAAAATTATTATTATTTAGGTTTGATCACATCTAGGGTTTCCCGGGAAACGGGAAATTTATAATCAGGAGAACTTTAAAGAAAATTCAGTGAATAAAAAACAAGCATTTTTAAAATGGTAATATTTCTAGAAACTTATAAATATGCTATTGGTCGTGCAAGACAAAGTGTGAAACTATTTTAAAAAAAAGTACTCAAAAAACAGCCTGTCACGAGAAATATAAAAAACCAGAATATAGCAGAGTCGCGTTTAATTCATGATGTAAAAATGAGATACTTATCTTGAAATGAAGGTTGAAATGATTCTTCAAATCGAAGAACACAATTAAAAAAACTGATAGATTCAATTGCGCAGAGCTGTGGGTTGAAGACTATGTTCAGACTTTAAAGTGGCCGCTTTAAATCCTATTAAAGTTGCAGGGGCACAAATTTGTTAATAGCAGATGTTATTATTCAGACCCTCTACGAGCAGCTTTTGGCTATTAATTCAATTATTTCCAAAAAGATGGTTGAAAGGAAAAATAAATGAACATAGTCATGACAAAACGTTTGTGATACTTAAATATTTAAAATGTGATGAAATTGCTAATGGACCAAAAAAATGTCATAAAACTTTATTTAGCACAATTGTTCAACAGATTACTCAAGCCAGTCGTATATATAGGACTGTCAGCTAGCAGTTCTGTTGTTAACTAAATGGAACCAACTTTTAAAGAGAGACTTTCGCAACAAAATCAAGGAAAATAATGTCCAGTGATTTGTTAAACGCACTAACAGTTCTAAAATCATATTTTGTAAAAAAATAATTATTGAAATACTTTTTCAGTATTTATAAATATTTGTTTTTGTCACCTGAATTGTTTGTAAGCTTTATAAACTGTTAATACTAATATTTAGTCGTTCTTTTTATGTTTTATTAAAACTATAAACTTTTCCTGGGAATTCCCGGGAATGCGAATATTTTTTCCCTGTTTCCCGGGAAATAAAAATTACATCATATGATATAAGGGCCATTTTTCAACATCTATACATATAATAAAATAGCAACTCATTTCCTGTTTGTCTTTCTTTTTTTGTGTTCCCATCACGTACAAACTATTCGATGTATTTTAACAAAATTTTGTGAAAAGATTATATAGTATTCTGGTTCCCATATAGGATACTTTTTTCCGCAAAAATGTTTTATTTTCAAGACACTTTTATTTTTGAAAGCACTATATTTTAAGCAATGTTGCACAACAGATGGCGCTGTTTTAAAATAATGAGTAACTAACATCCTGTCTATCTTTTACAGAGATTTATACTAATTTTTAGAATTTTATAGATTACTTTCAAAACAAAATCGAGCAAAATATTGTCAGAACGCACACAACGTGTGTGGGCACAGATAGTTTCAAATAAGTCTTCAATTAACAGTCATTTAAAAAAAGTAACAAAAAGAAGCCATTAAAGCAAATGTTTCTTTAATATATTTTTCATTAATTTTAAAGCCGTTTCTAATTCATAATTTTTCAAATAAATATTAAAACAGGGAAATTAACCACAATCCCTTTTATCACACTTTTTAATGGTTTGTCTTATATTTCTGCCTACGAATACAAATACAATATAATTAAAAAACTTGAAAAAAAAATTATATTACACTATAAAAAAACCGCAATGGCATGATGTGGAAACCAGGGCTACATCGATACGCCTCTTTGCAGATAGATGTTTTTTTGTATAGTTTTTTTGATTTTATTTTGTGGTATCCAAGTTCCAAGTTAACACAAATGAAACTAAAAGCAGTACAACTAAATTGGCTTATTGGCAGAAACTCCACCCTGAGCTTGGATTGTAAACTTCTACTGTACAAGTCGGTCCTCAAACCAATTTGGTGCTATGGGATTCAGTTATGGGGCACTGCCTCAGCTAGCAATTTAGAAAAAATTCAAAGGCGCCAAAATAAGATTTTACGTATTATTACATCTGCTCCCTGGTATATAAAAAATTCAAACATCCACAAAGACCTAAACATGCCATCAGTTAAAGCAGAAATAGCAAAACATGCAGCCACATATCTAAGGAGGCTTGAATGTCATCCAAACCCTTTGGCGCGTAACATGCTGAATGAACTTGGTTACATTCGACTAAAAAAAAGAGATACTGCTTTTCTTGGCCGTACATTAGAGGGATGATCCGCAAGTGATTTCAAAATCCGTAAAACAAACATTATTTTTGTCTAGCACTGGCTGGACTTAAAAAGAATATTTTATTTTAGACTTAAAATACGAGTAATTATTGTTAGTTCAAAAATATTGAAGATACAATAGATAAATTATGAAAACAAAAAAAAAAAAAAAATTTTTGTGGTATTGAAATTCAAAAAATAGAAATTTCACTAAACAATCGAAATTTTGCTAATTTTTTTTTTAATATTGGTGCAAATATAATATGCACCAATATTTAAAAAAAGCTTTAATTTTACTAGAAAATTTTAATTGCAGCAGATCATTCAGGCTTAATGGTTCCATTGTATCTTGCAAGAAGAACCATTTTATATTCTCTATAACAACATATGGTTTCGATATTCAACTTAAAGTTGTGGTAAACATTACTATGGTTACAATGAATAAGTTTTTGTTAATATTTGATCATTAAATTGTTACTACAACCAAAATATGCAACATAATTGGTTGGAAATATATTATTTTGATAAACTTCAAACGATGCATAAGTTTTCTTATTAGAATTCGAAAATAATATTAATAACTAATAATATACCATTAATAAACAAAATATGTTTAGTTAATTTATTTTTAACCATAGTATGAATAAAGACAATCAAATAATGTTTGGCTACGCTGAAATATCCATATCAATTCAAGAAAAAAATATTGTTTACAAATTAACCATTCGACTCCCTGAATCCAGACGTAGAGAAAAAACCTGGTTGAGGTAACCATAATATAAGAGCAACATATTATGATTGAATTATATGGTTGTAGTCAAACCATACTATTGTTAACATAATCATAATATTCTTATGTTAACACCATTTTATTATGAAAAAAATTAAATAAATATTGTGAGATATACATACATAAATTTATAAAAACATAACTTACAACAAAACACACAATTATTTATTTGCTTATTTTTGAAGCGTTCAATATTGGAATCGAAGCAATTCTTAATTATTATATTTTGAAAGAAATCCGAGATATTATATTCTAATCATTTTACAAATCTAGACACAAAACTTTAAGAAACCAAATATGATTTTTTTGTTTTAGTCATAGTTATAGTTACATACTAGCAAACTTATAATAATTTGTTTACTATTAATATATGTATTATGGTTTTAAATACAATATTATTTTGGAATACTAATAAAACTTTGGTTGTTGTTTGAAAATTGTATAGTTCAAACCAATCATGTTGCATTGTGTGGGTGTGGTAAATATTTAATGATCAAATAGTAACAAAAATTGTTTGTCGTGATTAAAACAACTATAAGTTGTTCATCGCAACCATATATCTTTACAGAGAATACAGCATGGTGCTTACCATAACCATAACCATATTTTTTTCTCTGCCTGTAAATACAGTTTTACTATACAGTTATAAAAATAGAAAAATATCGCTTTTTTGCATATGCGGTCGAGACTGAAATATATCCTAAATCCAGTTCTCTATACCCTAGGAATTTGAGTTGAGTAAAAGCTCATTTTGAAGAGGATTTAAAATGCTGATACCATTCGAAGTTTCAATGAAATCCGAAGTAGTTACTCTGAGTGCCATGCTGATTTGTCATGGAATAACCTTGAGAATATGATTTTAGGCAGTTCGTTTGCCTGAAATAGAAAGGCCCTCACTCAGATAATTGTAACTTTTCAGGAGAAGGTAAAAACATAATAGAAACTGCCTTATTCACAATGTAATTTGTAAAAGCGTTATTTTTTTACACTATTGCAATACCTTTTTTAAGACGATGTGTATTTGTGTAAAATGTATTGGAATCACTGGAAAACCTAATTTTGTGTTTAAAAAAGAATTTTTTTTCGTTAGAATAAGGCTGTTGTATGTTTATTTATGTATAAAGAATGAGTGTTTTATTGTAAAGAATGTTTATTTAAGCGAGCCTTTGACGTACATACATATTTTAATAATATAATTATCGTTTAATTTAATTACAAAATGTTTATATTTGATCATAACATAATAAAATTTCACTATATTTTAGTCAAGTTTCCCCCGGGAGCATTTTATTGTCTTGATGACTTATAATACCTTGACGATAATACTCCCGGAGTATATGGGGGGCACTAGTCCCCGAGGCTAGCAGGTTGATAAGAACTTTCGAAATCTGACCAGTGTCCAAACGACTAGTACCCTAGGAATCGATAGCCCCACTGGTATTTCCCCAGTTCCGGTTATTGGTAAGGCACTTTGGGGAGTAATTTGTTGACTGTGGTTTGGACCTAAATCGCAGGAAGACTCAACAGAGGCACCAATAGTGTGTCAGGAGTTAAGGTAGTGGTATGAGCATTGGTCCTGCCAGCCATATTCTGCAATTGCTAGTTGTTGTGTCGCTATGCGCAACAAGGGCATTTTAAGACGCACTGGTACGACCACTACTTAAACATAATTGTTTTTATGTTTTGCAATGTAATTATTAGACTTGCTAGACTGCAATAAAGCTCTAATATAATAACCACGTAATAATACGTAGCTTTTTAAGTGTTAATTTTCATTTTCGATCTTAGACTACATAATTTTAAAAATATTACTTTTTTTGAATTCATTTACAATGTAAAATGTTTTTGACCTTAAACACAATCATCTTAAGTTTTTGCTTTTAGCTTTGGTTAATGGTTGTTTATCAATCATTTTGAGTGATTGAAATGTGTAATAAAATAAAAAGTTTACCTCAAAAGCGCCATTAAAAGTGGAATATGTCAGATTTCTTGTGTCTCTGTGTCACGTGCGGACTACTTGTTAATAATATCAAGTATTAATTACAAGCAGTGAAAACTAGCTTTCAATGAGCAAAAAATGAGTTTGTTTAACAATTTCAACTAGAATAAATTGGGCGTCACGTATGAAACATGAAAATGTACTTTTGCCTGATAAGTGATTCTTGAACAACAAAAAATGTTAAACCAGTTAACTAGATCGTACTAAACGCTTCAAATAAAGCTGTTATTGCAAAAATAGACAACTTTTAAACAGTTCGACAGACAAACGCAAAGAAGAAACACAGCCGAGGTAACCAGAATCTAAGAGCAACGTGTTATAGTTTGATTAAATGGTTGTAATTAAAATTATATTGTTACACATAATAATAATAATAATAATAATAATAATAATAATAATAATAATAATAATAATAATAATAATAATGTTGTTATTTGAACATATTTGAATTCGAAAGTAATGCCAAAAATAACTACAAATTGTTTGCAGCAAACATATGTTGTTACATATATCATAATATGGTTCTTGTAACTATACAAAAACCATGTTTTTTTCTCTGCAAGCAGGCATCAAATTAAAATAAAAATTATAATGGAACCAATCTTTTAAGCAAAACTTTAAAAAAAGAAAAGAAAGTAAAAGTTAAGTCCATATGCCTCAAAATCTCTTCTTGTATGGGAACACCCTAAAAATTTCGGAGTTCCAATCTTTCTGCATTACTATTCAAAAAAAAAAGCAAAAATACAAAATATGTACATAAATACCTCTAAAACTCGTTTTCATGATTCCGTACCCAAAAAAGAAAAAACGTTAAGGTAATATTACCGCTTTGCTGGCTGTGCGTCTGTTCATCAGCGTATCTGTTACACCGGTTGAACGGAAAACTTGTTAACAGCTGCTTTAATAATCGAGTTGTTTAAAGTTTTGTGCAGACATGTTAGTTGCATATCTTTAGGATGAAATATCAACAAAAGAATAAAATGGAGGAGTGTCTGTTTTTTGTTGCTTTTAACTGTATGTTGATAAAAAAAGAAAAGTGTTGGTAACTACTTAAAAGATAATGATAATCTGGAAACTTTATGCACCTTATTTATGGTACTTTTAATTTTTTTTTCATAAATTGTTTATAGTATCTTCAATATTTTTGAACTAACAATAATTACTCGTATCTTAAGTCTAATATAAAAATATACTTTTTAAGTCCAGTCAGTGCTAGACAAAAATAATGTTTATTTCACGGATTTTGCAATCATTTGCGGGTCATCCCTCTAATGTACGGCCAAGAAAAGCAGTATCTCTTCTTTTTAGTCGAACGTAACCAGGTTCATTCAGCATGTTACGCGCTAAAGGGTTTGGATGAGATTCAAGCCTCTTTAGATATGTGACTGCATGTTTCGCTATTTCTGCTTTAACTGATGGCATGTTTAGGTCTTTGTGGATGTTCGAATTTTTTATATACCAGGGAGCAGATGTAATAATACGTAAAATCTTATTTTGGCGCCTTTGAATTTTTTCTACATTGCTAGCTGAGGCAGTGCCCCATAACTGAATCCCATAACACCAAATTGGTTTGAGGATCGACTTGTACAGTAGAAGTTTACAATCTAAGCTCAGGGTAGAGTTTCTGCCAATAATGGTACTTTTAATAATAAGGAAAATTTAAATATTATATTGTGTTACGAAAACCTAAGCGAATTAGTCCGACCCAGGCAAACTAAAGGCCGGGGCAAATAGAATCCTTCATATGTTATACGTCGTCATTTTCAACGTACAAGAAAGTTGTAATACAGATTTTCTAACGAGTGTTGTCACCATCAGTACGTCTCCGTCAACGCAGAATACGAAAGTTGGGCAACTTTTAACTTTTGACATACATACGTTGAAAGCTATAAATGGGTTTCTCTCTCTCTCTCTCGAAATTAAATTTTTGTGTAGAGTAGAAGCAAAAATAAACCTAAATACAACAAAATAACTTCATTTAATAGAGTAAAATGGAGAAAAAAGCTTTTCTCGTGTTTTCTTTTTTGATTTAATATCCGTCAACAAAGTACTCATTGTGTCAACCTCTTCCGTTGTAACTTTGATTTCAGTTGAGTACGTTAAAGTATAACGTATGACAGATTCTATGTGCCCGGGCCTTAAGTTCCTATCCATAAAAATGTTAGCTGTTTAAATAACTGCGATGAAAATGAAATTTGGTTCGATATAATTGTAGTGTCAGGCAAAGCCTTGCTTCTTACTGCTAAATCTAAACAAAAACGTAAGGCGTAAAATAACTGTCAAAAATTCTCATGTATATACAAAATGTATGAAGCAAACCGAAATAGCGGCGTCAACGCAATTGGCAATTGGAAAATCTAATTTTGACAGAGCGTTAGATAGTTAAGTTTGGTGTAAACAAAATGTTATTGTTTTTTTTTTTTTTGTGTAAGAGGTGATATCATTTTAGCTATTTTCACTTTTGCGATTAAATTTATTAGATTTTACTAAACAAAATATGTTATGTCTTATTAAGGTTTGTTCAAAGCTAGGCGCTAGACGTCGTTACGCCTTACGCCCTTGCTTTGGTTAGTCAGTTAGTTTGATTTAATTACTTTTAACTATTGAAAATTTTGAATAATAACTTGGTATAATTTTCACATTAATATTTTCGAGGATCTGACTGCTCTTTTTTAATCTATTTATTAACTAAATCTTTTAGGGCAAAGTTTACGATCGCTAATGAAAGTGCCTGCGTTTCTGCGATAGCTTGGAGCTCTAATATAGATAACAATTATTAGCTTTTTAATTTTTCTGATAACTTTCTTACTTCTTAACCTACTCGAAACCAAATGTCAGCTTTCTATCTATAGTGCTAACGCTAAATTTATAGTTACCAGACTATACCTTAAATAAAAGTTTTGTGTTTTCAATGAAGAAAGTTAAGTTATTTTTGCTAACAACTATGTAATTATAAGTTATTTTTATTTTTAGAAAAGTGTGGTAACGTCTCTGGCGTTAAATACGATAATTAATTTGAGCTGATTTATCTACGATTTATTGCTATTGATAGATACCGACTAATAATGCTACTGTAATACAAGCTTATTTCTTTATGTATAAAAAAATCCTTATATTACTAATTGGCCACTGCTTCGATTCCATCCTATGGCTGCCAAATCAATTACCTCTGTTTTTGCACTAAACCTTTATCAATTTGGCACTTTACTATCATATTGGTTACTAGCTGAGCCCACCACTTCGTCAGCGTCGTTGCAATATTTTGTTTGATTTTGCTTTAAAAGAAATCCACACCAAAGAACCAAAAACAGTATTAAAAATAATGTTTTTTTATATGAAGTTTAACTTTTGTTCAGACATGTTAATAGCAAATGAAGACAGGGGTTTACTTTACTTTATATAAAGGTTCTCATCCTTACTAAAATAACTGGGTACTTTCACTGCTTTTTCTCCACTTTCTTTTGGAAACAAGATATTTTTGCGGAAATATATATTGGAGTCAGGATGCTAAGGTACCTGCTCACAAAATTTTATTAAAATCCATCCAGTAGTTTTTACGTGATGCAAACACAGACAGACAGGAAGTGAGTTACTGTTTTATTATATGTACAGATGTTGACGCCACATTCAATGACAAAGCGTCTTCAATAGGAAGAAGAAGTGTTATATTCCCGTTTGCTCTTATACTCTGTATGTGCATGTACACTGTTCTGACTTTGTTTTTAAAAAAGCGTGTAGATTTAATAATAATGACAATGATGAATTTACCTCGATTTTATATATATATTTATAATATAAAAATATGACATTTAGTTGATGACATTGCAGTCATTACCTTAATGACATCTAAAATATATATTGGCAAAAGTCATCATTATTAAAATTCGTTTACTAAAATAAATCGTGTAAAGATTTGAATAAAAATTTTGTTGATTTAACTATTATTTTTCGTTAAGATTCCTTCCCTACGAAATTTGGTTCAGTGTAAGCGTTAAAATAATAAAAAATTATTTTTTTCCAACTAAAAGAGCAAAACACACACCAATTTTTCCGTCTCACCGTACACTTCCATTTTACATGTAAAGTAAAATATATAAGGTGATTTAATTTTCAAAATTTTTCTATTGGTTTTTATTTAATAATAAAATAGAACAATATACAGACAGCAGTATCACCACTGTTGCTAAATTTTTCTTCCGATTTCCCACCAAATTTGTACTGAAAAACGCAGAAATACAAACATTTTTATTTAGTGATAATTAACGTGAAAATATAGCTAAAATATGTATAAAAATTAAATTTAAGTTCTTAAATTTTTAAATTTTAAAGCCATTTCTGCCATTTAATTATGGATATTATGCGATTGGCTGATTAATTAGGGAAATTTAATAAAAACTAAAGGAAATGATTATTCAGTTAATCCACAGTTTGTCATATTCCAAGCAAATTTTAAAGTAGTTTTTATCCGATTTATTCGTTTCTGATAATTAAGCCTTTCTCAAACAACAACTTGTAAAATTTTTAGAAAATTTAGTTTCAATAAATAAACTCAATGGACAACTGTCTGCTTAGTGAATTGTTTCCTTGAATTTTGAATGGTTTGCTACCTATGGACCTGAACAGGGGAATAAAGGTAAAAAATTGAATTTTTTAAAGTTTTTTTGCGATTTTGACCTTGAAGATGAAGTTTTTTTGATTTTATATGTTAACAATTTTTGTTCTTTATGACAAGAGCTACAACTTTGCCTCAGAGAGTATATCAAAATTTCAAACGGTTTGCAAAATATGAGCTTGAGTAAATGATCATTTTTTTGAAAAAATGTCATCGAGGCCCCACATCTTTGAGGGCCCATAAAAAAAAACCTGGAGGACTTTGGGCAAAACTGGGAGACAGGGGTCTTTTTTTTTGGTCTTTTATCACGTAGTGGTGTCCGTATATGGTTATTTTTTTCCGTGTTGCACTGTGTTATCAAATAATCAGAATATGACAAATTTTTATCAATGACTGTTAAAACAAACAACAATAAGTTGTAGAAGAGCAGCTATGTATGCTCCACTAGTAGCTCAATGGTTGCCAGGTGTGAACGCCGTTTTTCAAAAGTACGATGAACCGACAATGACGGCGGCGAGTGTGCGAATTAAAAACGGTTAGCTATTGAAAAGTTAGTATTGGTTCTTTCATTGCCCACAAAAAAGTAATAAAGAAGTAAAATACGAAAACAATAATATTATATTTGAAATTACCAATTACCATAACATAAACATTCAGTAGGATTATTACGATTTGAATAATTTTTTACCATCATGTTTAAAAAACTGTTTGGAGCATAAAGACTCAATTAGTTACAAAAGAGGAGGCAACGACTGAAGTGCTTTCTAAGAAGGTCCTAAAGCTCACTTCCTATTTTGCTCCTTCTAGTTCGTCGGCAGTCATCAGTGAACTTAAGTACACTTAATGAAGTTGAAATACTAGTAATAGCAGATTCAGATTATAATGACGAAGAAAAAATAAAACGTTAATATTTACCATTCCAAATTTCATTGAAACTTTTTTTATTTACATTCTTTGACTCCCTGAATCGAAATATAATTTAAAAAAAAAAATCTATGTCTTATTTTTTTTCTTACTACATAATATGTAACCCTTTTGCGAATATAAGTATAAAAAAAAAAATTATATGAGAAATATAAATTTACTTAGACGAATTAATTGTGTGGGGGGCCAGATGCCATATTCTGTAATTCTCGTAGCTAAATCTATCGCTAAAATTCTAAAAATGCACAAACAAATTATGAGTGTTGTTGTAAGAATACTCGTAATTTTTTGGTGCATTTTTAGAATTTTAGCGATAGATTTAGCTACGATAAATACAGAATATGGCACTAGATCACAATCTCGCTCCGAGTACCTACTAACCTTTGGGGCGGCCCTGACCCAGATCTAGTTATTTAGCACTTATATCTTATTTTAACTTTAAGAAACGTCACTAAATGTGCTTCTGCTGAGAAGTGTGGTTCTCTTATGAAAGATGTGAGAACCACAAAGTCATGAAAATAAGTTTCAACTGCCACTCTATACAAAAAAAAGTTTTTGCTCCCTCCAGCAAGTTTACTTTGTTCAAATGCATTGTATATTTGACAAAAATTTTATCTCTTAAAATCAATTTAAAAATCGCTATATTTCCCGCTTACCGCTAAGAGACTATTTTCCCCACGATTGGCTTTGCAAAAACGCTAGATTTACAATGTGCTCACTCATCATCATCTTTTTGATCAATCATCCTAAAGGTATGCAACTTATTTGTTTGCAGTTAAAATTAAACATTATTCTTGAAACCATTTTATTGCTTTTTTAATTTATTTCTTTATTACATTTTTTTATTTATTGTTATATCTGTTCATTGTTATAGCAGCCATAGTAATACATCTTCTGTGAAAATTTCAAGTGTTTAATCTATAGAAGATTAAAATCTGTAAAAAAAAGATAAATTAGAAGAAGAAAAAACTTATGCCAGTTTTTGTAGACTTGAAAAAAATATTTTAAATAATACGAGTAGAATTATTTATTATTTCCAAGTGGGTGATAATTGTTAACATTTTAATTATTTAATCTCGTTTTGTTTTCTTTACGTTAACGAACTTTCATTTTTTAACAACCAAAACATAAATGGATTTTGATTTTTTAATACAAACATGAATTTTATTGATCATTAATTTTTTATTACCCTTGAGTGTGTTTGTAATTGATTTATTATAATTTCGGCTTGTTTTGAAATGAGCATTTAAAAGAGATTTTTATGAAATTGAATTTTTTAAAATTAAATTTAAGCAACTGAAATAAATGTTTATTCAGTTAATTGCACTTTCTGGTTAATGAATATGTCTATTATCCAAATAATTGATTTAACGCCGTGCGGATTAGTCTGAATTATGCTAAATTAATTAATTGAATTTTTGATTAGAAAACCGATTTAAAACTCTTTTATTTTCGGCATAAAAAAATAGAACAAAATTGAGCAACCCATTGCTGCCATTTTTGGTACGCATTTGTATATCAACCACTTACCAAAAATTTAACTGTATTCTTGCATGTATGTGAGTTTTACAGTTTGTTGTACATTGCAATTGATACTTGGAAAAATATCTGTGTTTAGGTGGCCTCTAAATACAATTTATTTCTACTATAAAATCAAATAAATTAAAATTCCTTTCGACTTTCCAAACATTCCATTCTTCATTAAACAAATGCCGCTCAGCAAAGATAAAACCATTTTTAGAGTCGTATAATCACAATTTCTATCCAAAAATTTGGTGTTACACAGTCTACGTAAACTTCCGCAAGCTTCAAGCTTTAAGTTGATCAAACTAATGTCTTAGATCATATCAAAAGGCTTGGTTTAGTGCTTAAACTCCATTTTTTCTTAAAATAGCAACAGAACTTTCCTTTTTATCCAATAATAATTTACATCTTAATATTTACATTTTAATTAAAAAAAAAAGTGATGAAAAAGAATGCGCGTTTCGTAGGAATGTGACTTTGTTGATTTCTATACAACTTTCATCTTGAAGTATTGCACAATGAATACTGTTTTGTGAAAAACAAAATATTATGTAACATAAATTTCTGAATATCGTTTTAACGAAAATAAATGATTAGTCAAATAATATTTTATTGATTAATAAAAAAGTGCCTGTTGTCTAAGTCTTTTGATTTGGGTGGGTCAAGCGACAAACTTGTTTCTTAAGTCTTACGTTTGTAGTGTTATAAATTATGTATGAAAGAAATTTTATTTTTTTCTTGTAAATTATTAACCAATGTGTGTAACAAAATAATGATGATGCTCAAGATGTTTCATGAATGAAAATTAAATTTCAATAAATTTGAGGACAAGATAATTTAACTCCACACGATCTGCATAAAGTAATGAAAAATTAACATTTAAATTTGAATAAAAGTTTCAATACAAATAACGTGACTTTGTAAGTTTATTTTTATAAGTCATAACACTCAACACTTTGTTTGCAGGTGTTATGGTTCATGATCTTATTTGTTGTTATTGTTGTTATATACAATTTTAACTTTTATTAAATCTCTATGTTCTCGTAAAACCGTAGGTAACACAAAATTTTAATTTTACTTTTCTTTAAGACGGGCACTCAAGTAGTTTTTATTTGCTTTTTGTTGCTTTTTATTTGCTTTTTGTTTTTTTTTTCTTTTTTCGGCTTCTTCAACCATGTCTGCATTTGCAGACAAAGGTGCGCTGGTTAATTATGATTAAGTTGAGAAGAAAAAGAAAAAAAAGCCAAAGTTTTATGTTTGTTTTCAAATAAGCGTGTGCATATGCATCGAAGGTATTTGATAATTTGTGGGAAATAATTTTTAGGTTTTCAGTTGTTGTAAATTAATGAAATGTAAACACATTTTTTTGTTTTTATATTTTTATTGCTGCTCTAAACTTAAAATAAAGAAATTTCACTTCCATTTCAGTATTTTGTTCGTACCCGTTTTTTGTTTGCAATTAAAACTTTTTTTAATTTAATCAATAAGGTTTTGTTTAAGAGCTTAATGATATATGAACTGGATGTTTATTTGTTATTTAAATAACAATTATAAAATTAAAGCAATTCTTCTTAAGTTCTTAAGTTTGATTTAACAATTAAGTCGATTTAGATAGAGCTGCAATTTAGTATTAATTAATGTATTAGAATATTTAAATCATTAAAAAATCTCTTGAGAAACCAAAAAATATGATAAAGCTGGTTGTAGTGAATGGACTAAGTAATGTAGTGATTTCAGCTTTCAATAACCACTTTTGATTACTACAGAAAGAAACATATATTATTAAAGCAACAACATTTGTTCTTCAAAACCATTTTTTTTCAACTATTCATTGAAACGTTATATGGCTATAGCAGAGTTATAGACTGGCTTAAATTTTGAATTTTAAGCCTATTGTGTCTAGAAGGACGGCGGCATTTTGCTCTAATTAAGGACACCTCGGATATATGAACATTCAAACCGTTGCCAATTTCTCATTTTCGATCATATTTAAAAAATGTTTAATGCCTGCGATATTTCTAGGCAAGCTCTACAGAAACTATTACTGAAACTACGTGGATTGTATGTTAAAGTTAGGAGATTTTTGAATATTTGAAATAATTATTAGTCGAACTATTTATGTATTACATCCCAGCAAAAAAATAATGAATGTGTTCAAAAGGAAATGGTGATATCATGATTTTCTTAGCACTTATTTACTCGAACTCATTTTTAATGTAATCCCTAACTCTAATAAAATGACATGTTTTGAAGTACTTGAAAATGCATTCAATGTTACTAGTAAATCATGTGTACATACATATTTTTTAGTTTTTAATTTACAAATAAGCATTTATAAATTATGAACGCATCCGAATCATCGAACTTTCATTAGTCCTAAGCACTCATTTAAATGACAGTCAGTTTATTTAAATGTGACCTCCAATGACACGCCTATGTTAAAATCATGCGTTTTTCACCTACATTGGAACCTAGTGTTTTGTCATGTCTTTTTTTGCTGGGATACAATGAAATTTATAGTCAAGCTTAAGTTCGTTTTTATTCTCTCTAAGTAATAATTAATTAGGAGATATTCGAATTTTAATATTAAAATGTTTAATTTTCGACCTATCTTGTTCTAGTTTCCAAAACCTACATATTTTTTTTAATTGTTTTCAAGTATCAAGTAGAACCAAATGATTCCGTTTTGGCAGACACAACTTCACTCATTCAGGTAATGCAATCAATTCAGGTGTTGATTTTGATGTGATAGTAATCGCCCTATTCTGCCACATTGAGATAACTAATAAGGTCACCTAGAATGGTCCGTGTTAACTCAGACCAGTCGTCTATTGTGAATGGTCTCGAAGAATGAAGTGCCGGACATTTGCATTAAAGCCCGTTTCCACGTTACCATGTTTTTGGCAGGTAAGAAAATCATGTATACCGATTACCCAACGACTCGTTAAGACTACCAGCAGCGGTGATGTCCTTCCTGTTTCTATTTATGCCAATGCAGTACACGCTTGTTATTATAAAACAGCCACAATTTCTTAAGGACCTTACAGTTGTCCAGTTAATGTCATTTTACCTCAGCTCTTTGAAAGTAATATCCTATAATTGGAGATGTCCAAAACATATCCAGCTAAGACCAGACTATCCACCTATTCGTTCAAAAGGATGTCACTATGCACAAAATCTTCCAATCTAAGGAGACTTAAGTTTAAGAGCATAGCCTCGACAACACATTTTTTAAATTGGCTTCTTAGTCGAGGCCAGCGGATTTGAGGGCGTTTCAGGCTTCTGTAGATTCGTTGATGCATGCTTCGCTATTACTGCCTTAACTAGAGCCACGTTTAAATGTTTGTGGATGTTCGAGTCTTTAATATACCACAGTGTGAAGGTAATTATTCGTAAAATCTTATTTTGGCACCTCAGAGATTTTTTCTAAATTTGAAGTTGAGGCAGTACCCCATAATTGAGAGCCGTAACACCATGTTTAAGAATAGAATTATAAAGTAGAAGCTTACAATTTATGCTTAGGATTGATTTTCTGCCAATGAGTCAATTAATTTGTACTGCTTTTAACCTGATTTGAGTCAATTTTGCTTCAATGGGACTTAAGCGTCCATCGAGATGTATGTAGTGTTGCGGAATAATTTGGTTATTTATTCGAATATGAGAGTATGAGTCTCTACGCAAAGTGAAGGTTATGTGACTACATTTTTGTTCGTTAATTTTTATTCTCCATTTTTTTAACGTATTGTGATGCTATTTGGGGCCTTTCATGAATGGTTTGAAAAGCAGTGGCGTCAGCAAATGTTGATGTGTGTTCTCGATTGCTAGTTTGCATTTTGGATGTATACCGCAAATATAAAATGGGTTCCAATATACTTCCTTAGGGAACTCTAGCTTTACTTCGTTGAGGCGAGCTTAAACATCTCTCTCTTTAAGTATAAACTTACGACTGGTTACGTAAATTTTTAACAACTTATACAAATTAGTGGGCAGGTTTTGCTTTAACTTGTAAAGTAGGCCTTAATGACCTTCTGTATCAAACGCTTGAGAAACGTCTGTGAAAAGAGTAGAACAATCTTTTCTTTCCTCGAAAGCCTTTTTCGTTATTTTAAATTGGGTTCAGGTTTGATAAGAGACTTATTTGCCTGTAGGATTCTATTGTTATGTGATCTGGCTAAGGTATCATAGTAATAGAAGAAACCTTCCAGTCTAAAGGAAAATACTCACGGCTTTGAATGGCATTAAAAATAAATAGATTTATTCTAACTGCTACCTGGGGAAGTTCTGATATCTTCTTGTTACTTGTTTTGTCAAAAACATAGGCCTTCTTGGGGTTTAAACTAGCAATTGCCTCTTCAACTTCTTGTAAGTGAAATTTAAGGGGGATAACTGCATCAACATCTAAGGGTGGTAACTCTACGTTTTTTAAATGGTTAACAAACAAGTTGCCTTTTTCGATATCACTCCTTGGCCAAACTCAGTATGAAGGCTTAGGTATGATAGGTCTTTTTTTCTTGTTGCATGCTATAATTAATATTCCGATTGTGGCCGAGCGTCAAGTCCTTCCTTCGATCAAAGGCTTCGAAGCAGATGTTTGTTGCTTGCATAAAGTCTACACATAAATTACACAGAAGCTATTGCTTTTATTAGTAATGTCAAATTTCGCCATGCTCTCCCACGAGGGTCTTTACATTTATACAAAATTATTTAGGGTTTCACACTAAGTAAACTCAATATTGTTTCTCAGTATATAAAATTGATTTTAGTTTTCGAGATATACCTTTGTACTTAAAATGGAGGAAGTTGTACATCATATATTGATACTTGCTTATTCTAGTTGGTTAAGGAAAAAAATCCGAAAATCCTTATAATGATCGCCTTTAAGTTATGCTAACATTGTTATCGAGTCTGCTCAGTAGTTTAAGAGATATCGAGAGAGTTGTATGGAAAACATATTATTATCATGCAAAATTAAAAAAAAAATATTTTTTAAAAGCTCTTTAAAACCAGAAAACGCACAAAATACATAAGTTTTGATGTTATTTATAAATATTTAATTGTGAAAAATTGTAATATGCATACAACAACAGTAACACACTTGCCTTTTACGATGCTTATCAAGCGAAAGTAACATAAACAGTAATTTTGCTTAACAACAATAATAGCAACAACAGTATTGCTTTATCAAAATCTATGCTATAAAATGTAAGCTTTTTATTATTGTTCGCATTACGCATATCGCAATTTTTCTCACATTGAGTTAAGTTTAATTAATTGTTAATAACAATGTGCATCGATTTGAATGAGATATGCCCGCAAAAAAAGACACAAGTTTTGTTTGTTTTCCTTTTTCTATAAACTTTGAAACAACAAAAATGTTCAAATTGTGCATGAATTTCTTTATCGATTTAACTTTCTCGCTATCTCGGAAACCACTAAACCAGTAATGGAAAATAAAATTTTCCTTCGGTATTAAAAATGTACTTTGGATTAGAAGAGTACAAAATCCGGAATGTTTGCAAAAATATTTAAAAGACTTATAATTTGATATTAAAATTTGACAATTTTTATACAAGATTGACCCGTTTCCAGTTATGCTAATATATGCGACCTTCTCCATTTTTGACGTAACGAGAACCAGAAGTTGTTTACCTTAATACAATTTAATTTCTGAGGAATTTATTTTTATTATTTTTTTTTATTCGAAATTAATAATTTATTGAGAAAAAATAGTGACAAATTTAATACAATTATAATTAAAAAGATTTAAAAATTTAAAAATATTATATTTTACAATGAACAAATTTTAGTTGTTTGTAACATTACTTTGGTCATGATAAACAAGTTTTGATTAAAATTATATCATTACGGTATACATCGTTGGACTTAGCTCTAAAACTTATGTTTAACTTTAAACCATAATATACTAATTTGAACCAAAATATGTTAATAATAAACAAGATATGATAAATTTAAATTTATTGGTAGTACGTGACCAAACAACTGCATTTATGTTGTTCTCAATCACCGTTTACAAGAAAGCTTTGCTTCCGGAGAAAGGCTTCACTTGGTGCTTGAAAGAATACATGAAAAAGATATTGGTTTACTTGAAGAAGAGATTCTCCGATCAAATTGATGTATTCAAGAATAATATGAACAAGGTAATGAATGAAATCTTCAGCCGTTTTAAGGAGAAATTTTTAACCAAAACTTGTTTATCGTGACCAAAGTAATATCAAAAATAACTAAAATATGTTCATCGCAACCATATACTGCTACAGAGAATATAATGTAGTTCCTATGGCCATAAGCATAACCATTGTTTTTCTATGCGTTTATGAAACGATTTTACCGAAAATTGATTTTTTTGGCGAAACTTGGTTCTTGTGGCGAACTTTTAAATTATTTATAGTTTTTAGCTTGTTGGCATTAAATTTGTTGATAACATTTTTTTTCGTGAAATATTAGCGAAAATGTGATTTTTTGGTGAGTTTTCGATTACTTAGTGAAATTCAGATTTTTGGTAATCTAGAGTTTTTTTTCGAATTTTCGGTTAAAAAAAAAAAAACAAAAACAAAATGAAAAAATTTAAGAAAAATTGAGGAGCTCGTATTTGCATATCAACCGTTTTCATAATTTACTTGGGGTTTTTGGAATCAACATTGTTACATAAACGCACACTAAGGGATATCGCTCAATCGACTTCCCTTTGTTCTACAATATAAAGGGTGTTTTTTATAGAGGTATAGAACTTTAAGTTGCAATAAAACAACGATGGATTATTCGATTGACATGAATTTTATTTATCCGAAACATAATCTTGTGGCATTA
The DNA here is from genome assembly GCA_949628195.1 of Phasia obesa. Classification (NCBI taxonomy): domain Eukaryota; kingdom Metazoa; phylum Arthropoda; class Insecta; order Diptera; family Tachinidae; genus Phasia; species Phasia obesa. The sequence continues at coordinate 32,691,388 of OX451218.1, read as the reverse complement.
CATTTTAAATATGATTTCTGGCATATGACCACCACGGCTGGCGCGGATGTAGTCCAATCTGGACGTCCAATTTTCGACTTTTTCCAACATTTGTGGCCGTATATCGGCAATAACACGGCGAATGTTGGCTTCCAAATAGTCAAGTGTTTGTGGCTTATCCGCATAGACCAATGACTTTACATAGCCCCACAGAAAGTAGTCTAGCGGTGTTAAATCACAAGATCTTGGAGGCCAATTCACAGGTCTAAAACGTGAAATGAGGCGGTCACCAAACGTGTCTTTTAATAAATCTCTTAAGGCACGAGTTGTGTGACATGCTACGTCGTCTTGTTGAAACTACATCTCCTGAACATCATGGTTATTCAATTCAGGAATGAAAAGTTAGTAATCATGGCTATCGCACCGATCACCATTGACTGTAACTTTCTGGCCACCATCGTTTTTGAAAAAGTACGGACCAATGATTCCACCAGCCCATAAAGCGCACCAAGCAGTCAGTTTTTCTGGATATAACGGTATTTCGACATACACTTGAGGATTACCTTCACTCCAAATGCGGCAGTTTTGTTTGTTGACGTACCCATTCAACCAGAAGTGCGCTTCATCGCTAAACAAAATTCGCTTATGAAAATCGGGAACAACGGTAATCTCGTTTTGGGCCCATTCGACGAATCTACGCCTTACTTGTTGATCGTTTGGCTTCAATTCTTGCACGAGTTGGATTTTGTAACCACTCGAACCAAGATGCTTCCGCAAAATCTTCCATAAACTGGATGGACACAGATCCAATTTCTGTGCTCGATGGCGGATGGACTCATTCGCCATCGAGAAATAAATATTGTAGGAATTACAAACAGAATGACAAACTTATATTTATCTACACCTTTACCACCTGAGTTAAAAGTTATAAAATGCTAAAGGAAACCCCAACCAAACAATACACCAAAAACACTTGTCAGAATGCTTAAGGCTAAAATACATTATTGTAACAATGAATTGAACAGCTAAAATAACAACTACAAAACGATTTTGGCCAAAAAGGCATATTAGATGTTGGTGTTCCATTGTTCGATAAATGGTTTGTTGATTAGTATGCTTAATGCTAATGTTGTGAGCGACACTTGTAGCAATTAATAGCAAAATCATGTTAAATTTTGACAACAATGAAATTCACAAACCACGAATAATATAAAAAACAATCGTAAATTCGCCAGTAAAAACAAATAAAATTAAAGACTTTCACTGATTACAGCTTAATTTAAATATTAATTTAATTAATTTTCATTATATTTATTATTATTTTTATATTTATTGATTTTGTTTTTAACTTAATTTTTCAGATTTTGAAAAATCATCTTAATTACAATGAGGATTAACAAACTTGTTTTAATACTTGTGCAGTGTCTACTGATTCAGGTGAGTTTTTATTGGAAATATACGTTACTAAGTGGCGATTAATGTAGGAAAAAATAATTAACATTTTTCATACAAGTAGTTTCGTACATTTAAAAAATTATTAAGATTTTTTCTAGCAATAATTGCTAAGATTAAATTAAAAATGTAGTTTAATGCTTAAAATTAGTGCTAGAAATTTCTACTACTTTCAATTATTCGATACTACGCAAGACTTTTCAATTGAGTACTCAATACTTCTTTTAACATAATAGCAGCGGAAATTAATTGTCGTACTCGTAAAATATTGTATTTAATTTATTTATAAATACACTACCCTAAAAGTATCGATTAACTATTTTGTGTATTGAGTACTCAACAAAATTATCAAATACACTCGGTACCGAATAATCAATACTTTGCCAGCACTACTTATACTTAATTTTATGGATTCGTGCGCGTAATAAATTCAAATATATTTACATGTGAAATATAATACAAATTTAAATTAAATAAAAACTAGTAATTTAAGAAGACGATGCTCCTTTAGTTTTCACAAATAATATAAAGGAGAAGTAGACACAAAAAATTATGTGTTTTTTTATAATACGGGTATATTGCGTTTTTCTTTTAGAAGACTCTTATTAAAACAGAGAAAATTAAAGGCTCTATTTTTGTAAGCTTATGTTACAAAAAGCTAATTTTCCCATAAAGTATTAAGAGTGGGAGATACGTAATAATTTAATAGTAAAAGTAAGCTACTTATTGATTTTTAAATAAAAGTTTTCAATTACTTAAAAGAACTATGGGTAACGTTCAGCACATATATTAGTATGTAAACAAACCTTGATCGATTGATAGAACAATATCCAGTATACAAATTTTTGATCAATTCACAAAACTTTTAAATAATTAAAATCATAAACATATACTCTATTTATGTTTGATGACTTAATGAAATTTCAACAATTGAAATACTCAGAAAAAGTAAGTAAACTAACTAATTTTAGAAAAACTACACAGCTATAGTTGTTACTTTGTAGGCTTGCTACTTTGAAATTGTAAGATGAGAACTAAAACTGTTACTCACTGGAAAACCTGCTAATTAACAGAAATTATGTAACTTAACGCATAAGACCTTTCCTTTTGAACTAGCTGTGTCCATCACTTCGTCAGCGTCCCTACAATATTTTGTTCGATTTTGTCTTGAAAGCAATCCACACTAAAGACCGTTACTTTTTTAGTGCTTCAGTTGTGGTTATGTGGTTATGTAGTTATGTATTTACTTTATATAAAGGATCTCATCCTTACTAAAATATGCCGCTTTAAAGTATGCATATCTTTAATTTGCTTGCTTTCACTGCTTTTTCTTCTTTTTCTCTTGGAAATAAGATATTTTTTTTTACGAAAAAAAGTAACCTTTATTTAAATCAGGTTATAAGTTACCTCCTCACACAATTTTTTTTAAATTCATCCAGTAGTTTTTACGTGATGTGAACCCAGACAGACACACAGACAGACAGGAAATAAGTTACTGTTTTATATAGCAGCGAGCCTATACCGGACATAGCTATATATATATACATATAATAAAACAGTAACTTATTTCCTGTCTGTCTCTGTGTCTGTCTGGGTTCACATTAAAAGGCATGATTTTGATGCATATAGTAAATCTTTTAAGCATTAATAGGTAAACAGAAAAACTGTAGGTGCCCCAAATAAAAATTACTTTCATGTATAGATAGCAAAGCTAAAGAATCATTTGATTTCTGCTGGCTATCGATACGATATCTTCTAGATTCTACCAAGCGTTGTCGCCTTCCTTCTCCTAGCCGTCTAGGCCTGGACCAATGTAATACCGGGCAGTGACACATAATGTGTTTGTCAGTTTCTAACTTTCCTTTTTCTTCGCACAACCTACGGAAATCCGATGAACCAATTACTCATCTGCTGCTTCTTTCCCAAAATGGCGCAATGGCGAATGATCACACCTACAACGACTCTTAGAACATTCCTGTCCAGACCCAGAGGAAGTTTAGGCGAATTGCCCGTGAAAATCTTCCTTAGCCAGAGAAGATCCTATGACCCGAAACCTTTATTTGACATTGCATTCTTTCAAAGTTTTAAGTGCCTCATGGCTGTGACATTCTACCCCTAGTGCCTGGACAGGGAACCGAACATAATTATTATTTTTATATTTCACATAAAAAGGTTACAAAAAAATCCTTTTATATAATTTTGGAAATTTTTAACCATTATCATTGCATACATATATTATTTTGGTTATCGTAACCAATTAAAGTGGGAAATATTTTTTTCTTGGTTAAAAATAAGTTACCATTATGCCAACCAAAAAATTATTTTTATTTTAAATAACCATTTTGTAAATAAAAAAGATTTTTTGGTTAGAAATAATAATTATAAAAAATGATTTCTTTATGGGTTCATGACACAACCCAACAAATTCGTAAAACTTGCCAAGTGTCGGCTAGTGTGCGTGTGGTTCTTAGGTATCCGGATTTTCCTTAATGATAACCAAAAAAAATTTTTTTTTGTAATTGTTATTTCCAACCAAAAATATTTTCAGTTGATTGATAAAAAATTCAGTTGATAATCAGTGATTAAAAATGCTTGACTTTTTTCAATGCATATGTAATTGCTTCACTATTGCTTAGAAAAAGCAACAAAAGCTAAAAGCCAAAGCAAATAACAGAAGAGCAACTCATTTGCTTAAGCTTGCTATGTGTCTCTTTCTGCAGGAAAGCAATCAGCAAAGCAACTACTTTAAAAGCGTTTGCTGTTGCTTAAGCAAAAACTTGTTCTTCATTTTTATATTTGCTTATGCCTAACTTTTTACTCAAGTAGTGAGTGGTTGACTACGATTGCTGTTTTTGCTGTTATTTGCTGTTACTCGCTGCTTCAGTCTTAAGTTTTAGATAATTCTTTGCCAGTGAGAGATTAAAATTATGGCGCCACGTGTAAATCGAAAAAAAACTTAATTTTGAAGATCTGCAAGATAAAGATTTCCAATATTGTTTTACAGCAACAGCGAAAGAAGAAACACACGTTAACTTATTGCTTAAGCAGCAGCAAATGTTTTCAAAAAAATTGCTTTACTGATTGCTTTGCTGCACAAAGAGACACATAGTAAGCTAACCAAAGGATAGCTAATAGCAGGACAGATATATACCATTTTCAAATAAAAGAAAATATATTAAGAGAATTAAAATAAAGAAAAATGTTTGCTTGGTAGTATAATATAAAAAAGAAATAGAGTTTACACGTGTAAAACAATTTCAAAAAGCTCTATCTTCTATGAAATATAGTGTAAAATTAAAATTTATCAGATTCTATTTCTTTGATAAGTTTGTTTAAATAGAAAATTAATAACAATTGAAACTACCGGGTAGATTGATATAAAGAGTACTGATGACGGACGTAGCTGTCTAGAAAATGCATTCTGCTTTGCTGGTATCTAATTTTTCTTTATCCCTGAATATAATAGTTATTTGAAACCAAAAAATATTTTTGGTTGATATAACTGTTACTTACAACCAAAAAAACCAAACTTTTACTAAAATTGATTGCGATGACCAAAAAAAAATATATCTTATAGAAATGGTTAATAATAACCATTTTATAAATTCTATATCGATGAATGGTTAAAAATAACTTTTTTGTCGATTATCTTATAGTTGATATGTCCTTGATCTAGACACCAATTCGGTGGCCTTCTGCATCTCGCCAAACAGCACAGCCATACTTCTGAAAAAGTCGTACAACCGATGTGTAATGTTACTCCTGTTGGAGTCCCCAGTTTTGAAGTATGGATTTTATACAGGCGTAGTGGTCATTAAGAACCCATTTGAGTTTATTCTAAAAAAAAACATTTTAAGTGAAATATAATTCAAAGTTCAGAAAATTTTATATTGATTATTTTTAAAAAGCTGTTCTATTGCTGTGGTGCAATATAATAATCCGGAATAACTTTTATTGTTGCTTCAGCACCACTGAGGTTTTCTAACTCAATTTTTACGTTTTGCGCTTGTAAAGCTGTCTGATATTTCTGCATACGATAAAAGCCCGCTTTATCTGTTCGGTAAATGTGTCTTTTGGTCGATTTACAAGTATTTACTGGCTACAGAAATAGATGACAACCTGCTCATCCCGTCAAACGAAGAAGATTATCATATCTTTGTTAATATTTTTGTTCGGCTGGACTTCACATATGATATTTTGCGTCATGGATGATCGGATAATCGGTTCTCTTTTCATTATATTTATCTTGTTTTAATTTTTGCAAAATTGATATCCTATTAGATTAAGATCAGATGCGCGGACAGCTCTTATGAAGTTGAATTAGCACTACATTAAGTATTTACCTGTTTCATGCATTTACAACTTTTGTTTTAATTTTTAAGTCGTTCATTTACTAATTTCCATTTACCAAAAAATGTACTAAAAATCGAATATCGGTTTAGAAGTAATTTTTTTTGTTTTGCTCAAAACAAAAATCATTTATTTTCTTCTGCTTTGTTTTTCGCACAATACGCGTATGCGTAAAATAATTATAAAAAAAAATTTGTTCTTAAAATTACTAGATTTTCTTTACTTTTTAACTCGACGGAAAAACTTTTAAACTAAACTTACATGAGTAATTAAAAATCGTAGTAAAAATGTTTATATTTTTCTCACAATAATCATGGAAAAACTTTCCACATTTTAAATATTCCTGTTATGAATCTTTAAAAAGAAACACACGTTTAAAAGCGATTCTTCAAGATTTGCTTTTTAACTTTATTCATGATTTTTAGGCCAAACAAAAAAAAAAAAAAAAAAAAAAATTACTTGCCAATTAAATAAGTTCATTAACTTTTTAATTCTCAATGACACAATTTTGTTTGTTATTTTTTATAAGAAATAAGTTTTCCAGAAACTTGTACAAATCAACATGGTATTGAAACCTTGACTTGCCTTTTAGCATTTATCCAAACATCATTAGGAAAATTTCACTTTTCTTTGGCGTCTTCCAACTTAACAACAACAGCAAACAAGTCGAGGGAACAAAATGTTAAAACACTCTTCCTTTTAGTATTTATGTAGATACGTCCTAACGATTGCGACAAACAAAAATACAAGCTAAAGTTATTTGTTTTTTGTTTCTGCCATTTCGCAAATTTAATTTTCTTTGCCATATTTTCCACTTAAGATGGTTGTGGTGGTAGTTGATAATGTTTGGAAGTTAATTTTGCTGTTTTGACTTTTGGCCTCAAACGGAAAAAAATCTTTAATTTTTGGCAAGTCTCACTAGACCAAATCAATATTAAAAAAAAGAAAAATATTGCATATTTGTGCTGCCATCCCAGTACTACAAAGTTTTACCACAGTATTGCAAATGGTCTTTGGTAATGCAACTATCAGGCAGGATTGTATTGTGTTTACGCTATATTATTTGGCTAGAGGATTATCACTTAAATGTCTACTACATAAATTTTTGATAACCTTCAGTTAACAGAAATTAGTATCTTTAAAGCTGTGCTCTCCGCACTTTCTCATTTCCTATACTCGCCAGTATAGGGCAAATAATTTCAGCTAGCGCAGTGTTGGCACACATATTTAAACAAAGAAAATATAATTAGTTGCTTGTGCTTCTTCTAACACCAGCATAAAATGTGTTTGGGAAATAGCGCATTAAATAAATGAGTACTACAGACATGAGCATGTGAAGTCAAATGTTTGGAGTTAAAGCAATATTTAAAATTTAGATCTACATGCATATAATAAAATAGTAACTCATTTCCGTCTGTCTGTCTGTTTTTCGTGTGTGCTAGCATCACGTAAAAATTACTGGATGGATTTTAACAAAAGTATCTCATTTTCAAGAGAAAGTGGAAAAAAGCTGTGAAAACACAATTTCCGGTTTAAAGGTACTGAACTTTTCGGTTTAAAACTGGGATATTTTCAACACGGTTATTTTATCAACTCACATTTTTATATTTTAAAGTGATATATTACGCCACAGATGACACCAGTTGTATAAAATTTGTATTTAATTTGTATTTTTACTTTGTGAAATTACATTGTTATTAGAATATTTTAAAAACCTCTTACAGAGCTTTACAAATAATTTTTTGAATTTTAGCATTTTTTAAAATTTTTAGAATTTTATCCAGGGATGAGTACCTTTATATAAAGTAAATACATAAACCATAACTGAAGCACTATAAAAGTTAGAGTCTCTTAATTGCTGTGGAATACTTTCAAAGCGAAATCGAGCAAAATATTGTCAGGACTCCCACGACGTGGCGGGCACTGCTAGTATTAAAATAAAATTTGCTTTTGAATGCAAAAAAACAAGGTTAAGCTGTTCTATAAGCAATATATATTATTATTAATTGAAACGCTTCTAGCCAAATGATACTAACTGAACTGGAGGAATTAAGAGCCTTTTCCTTGGGTTATTTAGAACGCCAAACTCAAATTACTCCGTTTTATTGAATTGAGTTTTCGCAGTATATAAACTGCAAGAAATTCCCCGGTTCACACAAGCTTAAATCGACAATAAAATTAAAAATTAGTAAATACTAATTTTTATACAAAACAACAAAATCGTTTTAAAATCGATTCGTTTTCAAAATGGTTTTTCATCACATACCTGCCGTTACGGCTTATGAGAATTTAAAAACAGTACAAATATATCTTCAGTACAAATATATTCTTAAAGAAAATTCCCTCAAGAGCGAAAAGTTAAAAAAAATCTCTAAACGTCAAAATTACTATACATGTTATCGATAAATAATCTAAAAAATTTAAGCTTAAAAATAACATTTCAAGCGAATATAGCTATTTTAAATTATATCTATTCATCTTAGCGTTTTTTTTTTTTGCGGAATGAAATAATACACCATTGAAAGTAAACAACACTAAAAACATTTTTGTTTTCATTTTATATATTTCTCTTCTTCTAACATTAGCTATTTCACTCTTTCAATCTTAGATTAAGAAAAGACCAAAACAGTGAGTGTCATTACGGATCTAATAGTTTCAGAAAATTCGGGGAAGTTGAAATTTTCACATTTTTGTTTATACCCTTTTGCACAGTATTTTTGTCCGAGCCTATAATATATATATATATATATATATATATATATATATAGGATAGGATATATATATATAGGATATATATATATAGGATATATATATATATATATATATATATATATATATATATATATATATATATATATATATATATATAGGATATAGATATATAGATTCCTAAACATAGGGAAGCCGAATGCGGAGCCCATCTCGGGTTAAAATCAATATTGCTAAGGGTCCTAAACACCATGTTGTTGTTGTTGGTATTGGTGTGTTATTATTGTTTTCTCTTTGTTATAAAACCGTAAATGGTGAGAGAAACATTTTGATAAAAAAAATTTTCAATTTCATTAGAAACCTAAAAACTTTCCTTAACATTAAATCGCCATAGGAGTCGATAAAATCCACCCACTTTTCCTCAAAATGGTCCTTCCTTATTTACTCCCGATTATAACATATCTATAATTACAACTAGCATCTATCAAAAACATTGGAAGCTATTAAAAGTATACCCCATCCGAAAATCAACATCAGAATATCGGCACATCGCTATAACTAAACACCTCGAAGATAATAATTTATTAACATCAAAACAAACTGGATTTCGTGCTAATCACAGTTGTGTCACTGCTCTCGTCTATTGGATCATTCCAGAGCATTCGACACTGTCGACTACACCATTCCGATTCAGAAATGAAAGATTATGATGTATTTTTCGACAACATCTTGCAAATTGATGCACTCCTATGTCACAGGTAGAGAACAGTACGTAGAGGTTAACTCATCAACAACGTCAACTTTCCCCCCGTGTTACCAAAGGCGTACCTCTTCTTTTTCCATATACGTGAATGACTTGCCCACTCCTTTTAGGATCCGACTGCAACTGGCGAAAACGTACCTGATTCCTAAATTAACTTAAATGTGAAAATGTGTGAAATATTTTCAAACTGCGGAGAAATAAGCAGATCGAGGCTAAACGTTACATTTTACGAGATATGTCTTTGGCCAAAAATCCTAAGGGAATCATCAACACATCAGCTACTATTCTAGTCAAATCTGCGGGTTACCACTCGATGACCTAATGATAATAAGAAAGTTACAACTACTACCCAAAATAATCAGTATTCACCAACCCGAAGAATTGTACAATCGTCTTAACTTCACACGATCTGAAAGGAACAAAACAATAATACCCATGACTATCGATCGCTAGTATCGGAATGGCAGTTCTTTATTCCTACTATAAGTCTCTAGAATACTATCCCATCAAACATTACGGTAGCAGGCAACGCATTAGATTTTAAGAGGAAACATTTTTAGTTTTATTCACGAACATAACTTTTATTTTCTTTTTATTATTAAACTTAATTATTTATATTGCAATGCCGAAATGTAGTTCGCATCAGGAAAATTTTGTCATTATTAATTTTTTATTTTTTATTAATTATTTTAATTAAATTACTTCTTCTACTAAGTTTTGTTGTAGAAGCTCAAACAAATAAATAAATAAAATTCAAACGTTCGTAAAAAGTTCCAAGTTTTGCCAAAAAAAAAATTACATTATCACCCAAAATTACCTAAAGATTACATTACAAACAAAACATCTAATTGAGTCAAATCTTAAAAGTGAAAATTGAATGTTTAGTTTTATGAAATTTAAAATAAAACGTCATAAGCCAATACCTAACCTACCTATAGTGAAAGGTATATGAGATTCGGCACGGCCGAATATGACACTCTTACTTGCTTTAATATCGGAATAAAATAAAAGGTCTTTGAAAAGAAAAAAACTGTAGTAATTAAAAATCTGAAAGGCCATGTCCATTCCATCACCAGCATTACATATCCAATGAAAACCCTAGTATGCAAACCTTTTCCATAATGGAGGCAAAAACAACTTGATAAAATAGTAAAAATATATGTAAAAATATATATGTATACATGTCTGTAATGTGTTAAATTACCGAAAATGAAGGCTGTAGTGCATGCCAACAAACCAGATTTGTTGACTGGTTGTTAAGTTGTTCAAAAAAGCAGCCAATAACAACAGCATCTTTCTTGTAGGTCGCTTAAACCAACCAAAATATTTACAACATGATGACGCTATTGTCGTTCGTAGTCTTCGTTGTAGTTGCCGCCTCAGACACAGACACCCAAATCGCCTTAGAAGATGATAGTAAAGAAAAACTAAAACTAAAAATCGCCCAAAAACCAGCAACATGAATGAGTATTATGTTCTTTAAATGTCGTTACTTTCTCTCAATTGGCAAATGCCTGGGCTTTTAATATCAAAGTATCATTGTAATTGACGTCTTCGCTAAAATGATGATGATGATGATGATGATGATGGTAATGAAGCAGATTGTTAATGTTACAACTATTTGACTTAATAATGAATATTATTTTGCAATTTTTGGCATTTTCCTTTTCTTCTATTCGTTTGTTTCTTTTCGAGGTCATAATTTCTTTTTGCTGGTTTGAGTTTTGAAGTTGATTTGATTAACTTTTGCTTTTTATAATATTTTTCTCAGACGTTGTATTGTGTGTCGTCGTATTGTTAAGAGCTTTTTCTTCTTTTTTTCATTACTAATTTTCGTATTATGGCCGTTTGGGAAGTTGGTTGGTTAAAATTCATTTACTTATTCATTCATTCATTTATTCATTCGGGTGGGTCTGTCGTCAGATTGTCTGCTAAAATATTTTTTAGCGTTTAACTGGTTGGCTTTTAAAGGTTGATGTTTTTTATTGCTGTTAAATATTGTGAAGAAACACAGGCATGTGTTATGTACACTGACTGACTTCTGACTACAATATTTATTGCATTGCATCTGTTTGTGTAACTTTAATTTGACTGTATTTATCATGTCCATTTGTCTATAAATTAAATTTATTTCTAATTTATCAAAACGAATTTAATGTTAAGCAAATTGAATAAACTAATGATTTCTTTAACCCTCCGATAACTAGCAATTTATGGGTCAATAACCCACAAGATCCCTGTGGACCTCACCTATTATTTCAGTGAATTCGAGATTTTTTCTTATCTTTACGTTTATTTAGAATATTTCAGAATTTGGAGAAATATTTTAAGCAAACTATACACACAAATAACACAAGGAAACAAAATTATTTTTTTTACTTTGTTGCATGGAATTTTATGCCGGTTGTTTGTTAATTTCAGGGCGCTGATTTCAAATCTGCCTTCGTTTTTTCTTTAGCAGCTTTAGTTTTTGAAATACAGCTATTAGACATAACGTTATATACTCACATTTAAACTTCCGGGGATAAACGATCTCCTTGCGCCAAGGGATTGCATAATACTGTCACCTTTACACACCAAACCAGGGCTAATGAAACAATTTGTCACAGCTCTGAACAAGGATGGTGATTGTTTTAATTACATCTCTAAAATGATTTATAAATTGAGCACAGAGAAAGTTAAAGCCGGAATTATTGATGCTCCAGAAATAAGAAGGTTGGTAAAGGATGACAACTTTAATTGATATCGAAAAAAATGCGTGGAGTGAATGTTTTTGAACTGCACAAAATTTTCTAGGAAACAAAAAGGACGAAAACTATGCGAAGCATTTGAACTGATGCACAGTGGTTTGAAAATGATTTATTTTTACATAATTCGATATCTCATGAACCAGTGAAGATATCTTAATGAAATTTCACAGAGGCAAAGACGAAGGTGTTTCTGACTCGAGCTGCGAATGGTCGGCCAAGCAGGGTAAATGGGGTTTCTGGATAATCCCCCAAAGTTGGTTACCTCGGGTATATAAGTTTTTGGAAATATCATATTATATCTCAAAAACTAAAGCTAACACAAACTATCTGACTTCTGATCTGAAAGCAGCACCCCGAGGAAGAATAATATTAGTTATCATATTTCATGCAACGAAAATGCTGTTCCCTTGTGTAATACTTATAATTACTTATTTAGCTAAATTTATACATTCCAGAAATTGTATTTGAAAAGCAAAAGTAAAAATATAGAAAACATAAATTAATAAAAAAACATAAATAATAAAACATAAATTAATTAGGATTCAGTTCATGGTAGATTACAAATGATGCTAGAGCAGCGAATCAATTATATTGTAGAACAGTGCCAAAAGCCATCGTTTTATTGCACGTTTGCAGGTGTAAGTTCCCAACATTTGGTCCGTGGTATTAACACCACATATGGTCGAATTATAATCAAGCGTAGCTAAAGGTTTCTGTTTCATATTACTTACATCTATTCTGTTTGTGTAGTGCAAAGTTTATAGCACTAGAAAAGCTTTGTTCTTCTTAGCAACATTCGATTACAATAATACGAGTACATCTTACTGATAATATCCAATCGTTAAAACTTTACGTGACTTATGTTTCAAAAATTCGAAAGGAACATATGCTTTATTACTACGAACAGTTTCAACTAAAAGTAAGCCCCTGGCTATCAATATTAAAGCTACGTCCAAAGTTGCAAACAATTCTCCGCATTACATTACAGGTCCCTTTGGACCTTGTTGGTTTTCCATAAATGTTTAATTATTAAAATTTATAATCTAAAACCTATTTTAAACATTAAAAACATTACAAATATTGATGTCATGGAATCTTATAGAATGGTACCAAGCCATCTTGAAATACTGTAGCTTAGAAAACACTAAAGGTCTATATGGACCTTATCAGTCATCGGAGGGTTAAGTTTTTTTATAATTTTTATATGTATTTTCAAGAGCTCTTGATCAAACTTATGAATGAGGAAGGGCGCAAAAGCAATGATATGTCATTGTGAAAATGGTTACCATTTCCTAAGATTATTAAAAACACAACACGCAAATTTTATTGAAAATGCGCCAAGTAAGAAGTTTGGCTTTGTCTCCCATATATTGTTTAAGTAAGCTGTATAACTAATTTCACGTTCTTCAGTTGTTTCAACCTCCATTGGTGGCTGTCAACTTATTCTCCATTTCTTTACCTCGATTAGATTGTCCCGAACGAACTAGTCCATATGGATCAATTTATGAACTACATTTATTTGTAATTTGAACCACAGTATGAAAATAAACAACACGAAACGTTTGCTTTTATTTGCTTCTTTGCGGTGATTAAAACCAAAACTAAATAAAAAAAGAAGAACAATTGTGCCATTTAGTTTTGTAATGAACTTTAATTTAAACGTACTTACGTAGAAAAGAAAACAATGAAAGCAAAAAAAGCCTTTTCATAAAAAACATTTCGCAAGCGTTTGCTGAAAGATTTTTTCATTATGGTAATGTATCAAAATTTTATTTTTGAGAGATATTGAAAGACAACAAACAAAATCAGGATTCTAAAATCGAACGAAATAAATAATGAAATAAGTAAAAACCTAATAATTTTATTTACGATCTTTGTCATTCAAAAAGTAATTGTTTTGGGTTTACTTGTGTACAAAATGATTAAAAAATTTTAAAAAGTTTGTATCCTCGCATGAAACGTTTTCAAAAAGTTTTTGGTTGTTTTCTTACACTGCAGTGTATGAAACTGTTTTGAACTTTGAAATAAAATAAACTTAAAGATATGTAGAAATGAATGTTTGCACGTGTATCGCTATTATTAAAGGTTTTTGATCCTTATGCGTATAGTAATGTAGTGAATGCTACATTTCGGTATTTTTAGCATAAAAGCAATTGCATGGCAACAAATTATGGTATTGTATCAAATTTCTTTAATAAGAGAATATATGAAAAATAATTAGTGTTTGTTTGAAAATTAAAAACGAATAGTTTTATTTAATCTAACGAAATGAAATAAATGTATGTATGTAATTGCAAACACCAAACATAATTAAAGAGGAAAAAGAGCGATTGAACTAAAATAACAACCCAGTTCATTTTTGAACTATGAACCAAAATGAGAGGTCATTAAAATGAACTATTTGGCACAAGTTTCGATCTCAAAACACAACGACATTTGATGACCTTTGCAAAACTCAAAAAGCATTTTTTCTTTCTGATATTATTTTGCTCCAAAACTACTTTTACTTAAGACAAGTAACAACTTTTAATAAGATAAGTTTTAAATATAAAAATTAAAACATTTTATTTTATTTTAGCATTTGTTGTTTTTATTTATATCCAAAGGTTACTAAGGAATTCTAATATAATTGCTCCGTTGCCTGACATTCTGTCACACGACTATATCTGTCGACACTACTTTGCATTAGCAGTAATTTTCCGAAGCGGTCAATTTTTACAACTATATGACGTGAAAATATTGTAACTGGGCTTTCTTATTCAGTATGTGTCAATCTGCTGTATTATTAATGTAGGTTGAATATCAAAGCAGACCACTTCTTTAATGGGTATCCTTTCCGGCCTTAATGATTGTAGGCAATTGATTTGTAATAAACGTTAAACTTACTTTCATTGAGTCATGTGCTACCACCAGCCTATGCACTTGATTTTAGTTATTTCAGACTGTCGCCTGGTAACCTCGTAATCGCCTTCTTTCTCATCAGTCTATAGTAATTGTCCAAGGCTTAGATCCACCATCGCGTGAACATTTAACAAGTGTCTGCCCGTGGTCCTAATTCTTATGGTACCCTTCCATTCCACAATGTGCGCTGCCGTCTCAGCCTCAAAGTATCTTCTTCGATTTTGATCTTGGCTGAAAAAAGCTTTTTGCAGAATTATCAGAAAAGAACCGGCTAAACTTTTTATACGCTTAATAGTACTACGAACTCAAGCGTAGAGATGTCGAAAGGCGATACTTCCTTAGCGTAACAAAAAAACGTTTGTGCATCGAACTATAATGGCCGATTAAATTTGGATGTATAATTGTATAACTGATGACGATTGCTCGAATCTTAATTATACCATGACTTAACAAATTAGAATGGTGCAAGGAGCTATGAATTGTGACTTCTGAATAAAGTATGATGGATCATGGTAATTTACAAATTCGTGTATTCTTTTGGTTAAATGGGTGATATTGACAACTAAACACTACTCAAAGTAGATAGACACGAAGACTGCTGAAAGAGGATGTAGCCATCCAGAAAATGCATTACATCCTTCTAATGTCTGAAATTAAATTTTTCCCATTTTTCTTTAAAAATTCATCAACTAATTTATGGAAAATATTCTATCAATCCTATTGAGTAATTAGAGGGAATTTGCAAAAAAAAAAAATACTATGTTTGTAAATAGTGAAAATAAATAACACCGGTTTCTTCACTTTGTTTGGATTATTTGTCCTAGTTGCAGGCTAATTTAATTTTTGTTGGCCTTTAATTCCTTGGATGTTTTTTCATGAGAGTAATTTCAATCAGAAATTATTTTGCAGTAAATAAACATAACGCCACTTTAAACCTTTTTAAAAGCCTTAATAATCCTATAAAAGATTTTCGCAGACAGAGCAGCTATCACGCTGAACACATCGGTTCACGTTTGAACACTGAAATTTTAGCAGCTCCGGGCAGGGTTACCACTTAGATGGAAGACTGCTTGCAAACACCGCATATCGCTGTCATCCAAAAATGTTTGGATATTTTTCTTAAACAAGAATTGTATACAATTTCCAAGAAATTTATATGAAAACTTAACGCTGTTAAACTGAACGATTGGCACACTGATAGTTTTTAGTTTTGTTTTTAAATTTCAGTTTTTACTCTTAAGTGAAATAAGTCCTTTTTAGTGAATCGAACTCGAGCCAAAGTTTAAAATTTACTTCGCTACATCCGTCTTCAGCATTCTTCGCATCTATCAACTTTGGGTGGTGTTAAGTTGCAAACATCATCTATAAGAAATGCGAGAATTATCTATCACCAGTTGCTGAGAATGAAGTCTACCACCATCCAAAGCTTCCCTCTTGATTGTTTTTTACTTTAATATTTACTACTTGTGTTTGTTGTTGCTTCAGCCAACCTTCGCTTAGCAATGAGAGCAACTCTTTTTGCTTACTTGTTTGTTCCCAAAAAAAAAAAAACAAATATTCAATGTTATCTCAGATCTTCAGAATATCTAATCTTTGGCTTATAAGCTAACTCCTTTTTTAAAATCAAATAAATTTTAATAACAAATAGCTTTTTTATTGCACTAAATACTCTCGTGTGGTGGTTCGGCAATACTGTTAAAGGGTCGAATTAAACATTATTTTTGTGATGATTACCTTTAGCAACAAACATCTGCATTAAAGAATTTCATCAGAACTCAGTTATTTCTTCGATTTATTCACCTCCTAGTTTTCAAATATCAGAGTCAACATAGCGACTTCTACAAATCACTAGATCCCTGCTTCATAGCATCAGACGTGTTTTGTTGTTACACAATTTTAATATGTCTGAGTGTGATCTAAAGTAGACAACCCACTTATTAGTCTACTGATCCGCAAAAGATACCTGATATTATTGATTTTGGCGTGACTAAGGATATTTCAACAGAAGTGATAAAAGTTGAAGCACCTCAAAAATTATCTACAGAAAATATGTTAGCATTCATTGAAAGAGTAACTCGACAACAAACTAGATATAATCAAATCCATTCTGTATATTTCGAACGGCTCTTGAGTGAAAAAAAGAAGAGTTTGAAGAGAGTGACAATCACATGGCTCTCCTCAACTTAAAAGCAGGCTAAAAGAAATCACGAAAAGGCTAAGAGATCAACTACAATACCGTAGAAGTGCATCACTACAAAAATACTTGGAAGGCCTTGGCTAGCCGAATATAGGATTTTTCATTATGGCGCGCAAGAAAAAATCTTAAAAACCTCTTATACTTAAGCCTCCCTTGCGAACCTCGTGTGAAGTTTGGGCAAGAAAAGAAACTGAAAAAGGCAATTTATTTGTGAACCATTTGAAAAATTTATTTACACCGAATATTCGTACTAATATAGCCCCTCAGGATAAGCTTACGAGATCTTGAAAGATCAATTGCCAGTTTAAATCCAAAAAAGTCGTATGGTTTTTACAAAACAAGCAATAAGATGATAGTGGAACTTTCCCAGGTAGCAGGTAAACTAATTCTCTTTATAATGCCATTCTACGCCTTGAGTATTTTCCCACAGACTGGTACTCGTACTACGATACCTAAGCCAGAAAAAGATCACACAAAGGTAGAAGCCTACAGACCAAGAAGTCTTTTACTAAATATGTCGAAACTATTGGAGAAAATCCTAACTACTAAGCTGAACCCAATTTTGAGTGTAAAAGGATGTATTCCGAATCATAAATCTGGATTTAGAAGACAGCACAGCACTATTGAACAAATGCACCGATTGGCAAAAAAGTCTTTTGTGGAAAGAAAATATTGTACAGCTCTTTTCATAGACGTGTTCCAAGCATTCGACAAAGTTTGGCACGAAGGCCTAGTTTGCCAGTTAAACTCATTTAATTGATCTAAAACATCAATACAAATTGTCAACTGCACCCTAATTTTAAATGGCAATAATCGTCAATTAACTAGTTGCCCTATTTAGTTATACATATAAGTCTTATATGACATATTAAAAAAAAAAGAAAGTAAACTGTAAATTAATCCGGTTAAAGCTCAAGTTTACTTTAAGAAAATCATAATAAAATAAAGAGTTCCGTTTCAAATTAAGTTCAAGGCTAGAATGCAGCAAAATGCAGTTTTATGCATTTACTCCTATAAACAAGTGTTCAAGAAATGTCTTTACTTCTTTTATTATAAACAAAGAAACATATACATCCATATAAACAATAGTTTTACACACATAAATATTAAATCTAGTGCATTAAGAAAAAAAAAAGAGAAATAAATAAAGCAACAGCTATGAAAAATTATACCAGTGACATATATTTTCACAACATCACTGTTATTGTTATGGCAAACAATACGCGAGTACACATTTTTATGTTTCACTTTACGTTTGTACACCCAAAACGAAATATTAATAAATTCTAAATCTGTGTGGCGAAGAAAAGAAGATTTTTATTATGTACACGCAGAGCCGCCCCAAGGGTATGGGGCGCAAACTTGTCTAAGGGCGAAAGAAATATCGCCGTCGGCTTTGTGGATAGGAGCACGAGTATTGAATATTTGACGAAAAATTCGAATGTAATCTATGACTATTAATATAAACAACAATAAGTTGTAGAAGAGCACCTATGTATGCTTCACTCGTGGATTAATGGTTACCAGGTGTAAAGACCGTTTTTCAAAAGTACGATGAACCGACAATGACGCCGGCGAGTGTGCGAATTAAAAACGGTTAGCAATTGAAAAGTTAGTATTGGTTCTTTCATTGCCCACAAAAAAGTAATAAAGAAGTAAAATACGAAAACAATGATAGTATATATGAACTTACCAATTACCATACCATAAACATTCAGTAGGATTATTACGAACTGAATAATTTTTTAACATCATGTTTGAAAAACTGTTTGGAGCATAAAGACTCAATTAGTAAGAGAAGAGAAGGCGACGACTGAAGTGCTTCTTAAGAAGGTCCTAAGGCTGTCATCAGTGAACGTGAGTACACTTAATGAAGTTGAAATGCTAGTAATACCAGATTCAGATTCTAATGACGAAAATATTAATGAGAATGAAGCTGACAAA
This sequence comes from Phasia obesa, assembly GCA_949628195.1. Taxonomy (NCBI): domain Eukaryota; kingdom Metazoa; phylum Arthropoda; class Insecta; order Diptera; family Tachinidae; genus Phasia; species Phasia obesa. The sequence continues at coordinate 32,672,343 of OX451218.1, read as the reverse complement.
ACGATATTAATTTCTTCTCCTAAAACTGTTGGCTTGATAAATTCGGATCCATCCTCTTGCCCAGAATTCAAAAATAAAAACGAAAAGAATGAGTTAATTTTTAAAGGGCCTTTGCCATTAAAGGCTGATAACTATTATCCAAAAATTACTAAAAAAATATATTTTTGTAATCAACATCAGCTTCGATGTGCAGAAAATAGTGAAAAAATAAAACGTTAATGTTTACCATTCCAGATTTCATTGAAACTTTTTTTATTTACATTCCTTGACTTCCTGATTCGAATTATAATTTAAAAAAAATTCTATCTCTTATATTTTTTTATTTTTACCACATAATATGTAACCCTTTTGTAAATATAAGTATAAAATAAAAAAAAATTATATGAGAAATATAAGTTTATTTAGACCAAATAAATGTGTAGGGGGCCAGATCACAATGTCGCCCCGGGCGCCTACTGACCTCGGGGCGGCCCTGTGTATACGATGCACAGTTGAGGAGAACAAAAGTATTCTGGCACATAGGTTTAAGCTACTTTTAATTTTGGAAATTCGGTAGCTCGTGAACCACTAAAGATACTGTCACCTCTAGAGGTAAGGGGACATCTCGAGGATATTTTGTTAATGTTACCAAAAGTTATTTTATAATTCAAATGTTCAGATATTCAAAATTTAGATAGTCCTTGAAAATATTTAAAATATCTGATACCTGTCTTCGATATCACTTCTGCTTTAGGAGAAAATTAACAAATAACTTTGTGTTTTTGATGGTCAGATTGATATTTCCCGAAATCGGCTATACCTCTGACAAAATTAAGATATTTCGTTTCGTTGAAAAGTTACATGCATTAATTTGGTCTGAAAAAACAATTTTTCAGTTTTATCTTTTGAAAGATGATACAGTTTTCTTGCTTATATAAATTAAATTTGCTCCGGTACTTTCAAATTTGTTTGAACTATAAATAAAAGAAAAATTACGTAAATTACAAGGGTTCTCTCTCCAGCCTCATCGGAACTTAACCAATTTTGAAGTAAAATGTATGATAGACAGTGAAATCTCCAGTAGGCGGACACCGACCGTCAAAGCAGATTTGACCGTTAACGGAAGGTTGATTAAAAAAGGTCAGTCTTTGTGCTTTTAAATATGCCATTATGACTAATGACTGGACAAATTTCAACATAACTTAAGTATGTACATATTTTTAATTATTTTTTTAACTCATTCATTTAAATACGTATTCTGTATTAGTTCTTCATCGAACAATTTAATTTAATCAATTTTTTGCTCTACAAATTCTTTTTTTTTGAATGACTTGATATTACCTATGGAGTTTTAGCATCTTCGAAATTAATTTCAATGTCATCATTAGCAGTATATGCATTTTCGTCGATACTTAAGAACTCTTCGAAACTAGTCTCGTTATTTTCTATTTTCTATTTTCTATTATTTTTTTAATTCTTTACCCTACAAGATAGTCACGGGCATTTGACAGGTCATTTGTCACTGGATTTTACCATTAATGACACAGCATCTTTCGCATCAAATTCGTTGACAATTTGGTTTTGATTAATAAATCCGGCTTTGCGAAAACAGTTTTTCATTTACTCCAAGCTGCTTTTATAAAACATATTGTATCCAGCATACTGACTCTATTTGAAAGTTCTGACACTGAGTTGGCCGAACTCATTTTTGACTTATGCCTAGGTCCAATAGGTTGGCAAACTGAAGTTTTATTTGCTGGCAGAAAGATTACATAAACATTGGTTAGTGGGTGAGATGCAGCATTGTCTAAAAATTAAATAAGTTTTCTATTGCAAAAATTCATTTAATTATCCGAAAGATACAACCACTCGCTCATTATTTCTTTTGTACTAGAATTTCGCCCAGCCATCCTACAATATAAATTCTTCAATAATTAACACTTCATTTGAGAATGTGAATCAACTCACAGTCTCAAATGAACGCGTTCAAAAAGCATAAAAAACTACACAACAAACTGTCAATACTACTCAAAACGGGGATCCCACAATTTTATATGCACTATTTTGTCCATCTACTGGAGGTATTTTATAGAAAATAGGTGTCCGCTTACGGCCAGTGGGGAGTCCGTCTAGCAGAGCTGTAAATGAGTTAGGCGAAAATGAATTGCAATTCGTTTCCAATTCAAATGAATTCGTAAAATGAGTTGCAATTCATTTTTCAATTCAATTCAATTCAAATGAATTGAATTGATTTTGAATTAATTCAAATAATTTAGAACAATGTATTGCAATTTAATGAATGAAATCAAAAATGAGTTGCAATCCATAAAATTCAAGAGCAGATCTAGGGAAAAATGGAAATTTCTCCTACCAAAATGAAAATATTCAGTGTAAAAATTGAAAGGCCTAGATCTGCGCCTGATCAAAGCAAACATGGTGTTTGGAGTTTATTTCTTCAAGATTTTAAAATACTGATGTTTATTTTTTTTTAAATACGTTAAACGTCAAGCTACATTTAATATTCAAGAAACAATTATGTAATTATTTTTGAAATTTTGTGAACCACCACCCAACGACAATTATTACAACTTATTTTTGATTTCATTCATTGAATTGCAATACATTGTTCTAATTCATTTGAATTAATTTAAAATCAATTCGATTCTTTTGAATTGGAAATGAGTTGCAATTCATTTGAATTGGAAACGAATTACAATTCATTTCTGCATAATTCGTTTGAATTGATTCAAATTTCATTCAATTCATTTTTTTGTGTGAAAAGAATTAATTCAAAATTTGATAATTCACTGTATGAATGATTCGCGAATTAATTCAAAAATTATTGATTCATTTACAGCTCTACCTTCTAGAAGAGAGTAATTTATTCTAAAAATTCTTGGAAAACAAAGGGACTTGGAAAATTGTCCGTTTCAAAGAAGTGATCGTCTGCAGAAGGTGTCCGTTAGTAGAGTTTTCACTGTATTAATAATTCCTACCGAAATGTCTAAATTACCACTACCGTTCAACATGACATTCTTTTAGATCGGTATACTTCATTTAGCGACACAACAACTTTTGAGCTCTTTGCAAAGTAAGATTTTAAAAGTGCTCACAATAAGCTTTTATTGCAAAACTCCTCGTTTATATTTAGTCTTTTTCTGACGAACTCCAAATTGAGGTGAATGTGCTAACAATGGTCTGGCGTTTGACTTTTATGCTAAGATGTTTTATATTTTAACCTTCCCCATATATGTATAAGTGTGTCATTCCACTTAAAATTGCTACAATATTATTTTCCGACCCCATAGAGAATTTGATTTTGCGATGTCGGTTTAATCGTCTGTCCGTTCAACCATTTTAGAGTTGAAGTAGTTTTTGTCAAGGCACCAGAACGGGTACAAATAATTAAAGCTCTACAATCTGTTAGGCATAGTTTCGATAACTTTGCTCTTGTAATTCAGCACCACTGCTCCATAAAGAATGGAGCGATATGGTTAAAACAGGCGAGCGCCTCACATTTCATTACTTTTTTTAACATATTGTTCTAGATGTTATCGTTTTAATGTTAATATCGTTTTTGCTTCGTTGTATTAAAAACCGGAAATTCAAGAACAAAACTCTACATTACCAAAGAATCAGATTGTTTTACTAAACAAACGAAATTTCACTAAATTATGATATTTTTATCATCATGAAAACATTAAACATTGAAGATTCTTAAAAAAAATTTAAATCCGAAAAAAATAATTGAAGTTTTATTAAAAACCTAAAAATAAACAAAAAAATATATTAAAGTTCGCTTAAAGATTGGGGTTTCGTTCAAAACTGAAATTATAAAAATATATCTCTATTCAAACAAGACATTTTTAGTTTGACAGCCCGTGTTCAACCCCATAAAATTAAAAATTGACGTTAGGTGACTATTTATTTATATTAAGATTTTTTTTTAAACAAAAATTCATTAATAATATCCACTATTGAGTCATTTGTACACCCTCCACCACAGGTGCAAGGGGCATATATTAGTTTGTCACTACATTTGTAATTTTCACAATATTTATTTCTATCCTTTATTTCTCGTTGGTACGACCACCGTCGCATAAGAGCCAACACGGAGAGATGCCGACGTTAATCTTGATCACATTTGAACCTGATACGGTCGTTGGCAAAAGCTCATTGTCAACCTGACCAAATTAAAGTTTCAAATTGTTCAAGCGCAAATAATCCCTTTAAACTTTTCGTTTATTTTATTTAGATAAATTATCCTGAGCAATAGATTATGAGATAAGTGTCTAGTAAACAAAAAACTAACTGCCTTAATCCTTTCTTTTAAAACCAAAATATAAAGTACATGATGATCTTTGTTTTTCATTATTCCTTATTTTTGAAAGTCAAACAGATAAAATAAAATATAACTTTATTTAAATAACATTTCGCTGGTTATTGCATAGTCGAAGGACTTTATTCATTTTATGTTAAATACTATTCTCCACAAACATTTTGGTTTTAGTGTACGAATAAAACTTAAGAGCTTATACATACATACATATGTACATGTATAAATGTATATTATATGGTGCAGATACGCATAAGAATAGTAAACTTACGAGAAGACAACATAAATATAAATTGTCATCATGGTTATCTATACTGCAAGTATCTACTGCAGCGAATGACTACTTTAACCAATGATACATGAGGCTCCTAGATTATAAATAATAAACAATTTAAAAAACACCATATTTTACTTCATCATCATCGCCATCATCTCGGTTGTCTTTTTCTCCATTATATCGCTGCTCTTTGCAATAAGTGGAGACACACGATTTATGGTATTTTATGCATTTTCCAGTAAAAGATGACAAACTATCTTTGGCATTGCTGTTCCAATGTTGTGGTGCATTTCTTTATTCTTTCTTTTGAGATTATGACCTGTAATCCATCATACATAAATGTCTTTTATGTTTCTCTGCACGATAGCGCTGGATATCGCATCGGTTGGATTTAGTTTAGTTTATTTTATATTCGTTTTGTTTTTATTTCGGTTTAGTTTCAATTGTTTCGCTGCCTTCTGGTTAAACTTTGGAAATGTTGTGGAAAGAAAGCCTGCACGTTTGGAGTTGCAGTCGTCTGGTCACTTGAGTTGCTTTGCTTTTTTTTCTCATTTATGGTATGGAATACTTAAAATGATTTAGATGATCACTTAGTCAATCAACAAACTACTTAATGTTGAAATATAGTCTTGAAATCATGATAAATGTTCGAACTGATCGTATTGTACAAGCTTAATATTAAACAAAAGTAATAAAATATAAATTAGAGAAATATAAAACTAAAATAAAAAAAAATTAATTAAAAATGTTAATTGAAATAATGTACATTTCAGTTTGAATTTTGATAAACCTCAAGAAGTCACTGACATGCCGAAATTTACTGTATAGGATTAAGTGGGCTAAACTGGGTGAACTGGGACGAATGGCTGACAGGTATAAGAGTGAATCGGAAATGCGAATAAGCCTAGGGAAGAATAAAACTTATTCCAAGTTAGTACTTTATAGTCGAAGGGGCAACGTTGACAGTCAAAACGTTCCAGGTAGCTTATGCTGGACAGAAATTGGTATTATTGGTATATATATTTTTTTAAAGGCAACGATTTTATAAGAATTATTTCATTATAAGCTAGCTGTGCCCGCTATGTCGTAGGTGTCCTGACAAAATGTGCGATTATGCTTTGAAAGTTATCCATACAAAATTTTAAATCTTTATAGTGCTTCAGTTATAATTTATGTATTTACTTTATATAGGGGTACCATCCCTGGACGATTACCCAGGAACGAAAATGTATATAAAATTCTAAAATTCTTGTAAAGTTTTGTAAAAAGTATTTAAAATAACGCGCTAAAAAGTAGAAAGTGGTGTCAAATTTGCAGTACCATTAACTTTCTTTCGGAAATGAAATATTTTTGCGGAGAAAAGGTATCGTAAATTTAAACCGAGGTAGCAAGGTGACACCTCACAAAATTTTATTAAAATTCATCCAGTAGGTTTTACGTGATGCGAACACAGACAGACAGACAGACAGACAGACAAAAATTCCAAAAATTATGCAGCAAAAACAAAATTTCAAAACATATTTTATGTACAGAATTGGTCCTATTTATATACCCAAAATTTCAGAAAAATGCTAAAACAAGATCATTACAATAAAATGCTTATAAAGAAAGTATTATATAGCTTTTGAAAGCAACAGAAATTTTCAGTGTAAACTTTTTTGTTTAATTCATAAACTGCACCGTTTAAAGTCTGCTACCGTTCAAAGAAGAGTTTAAATCAAATAAACTAGAGCAAACATAAACACCAAACATGTATTTGATAATGACGATAGTGTGAAATTATGTGCTCTCCGAAATGTTCACTCAATAAATCCATTGATTGATGTGATGTGTGGGAAGTGGCGCCATCTTGATGAAACCAAATGTCGCCGAGATCACGATCTTCAATTTCACGCATCAAATAGTCGGTTATCATGGCATGATAACGGTCGCCATTGACGGTTACGTTCGCACCGTATAGAGCGAAGCGATGTAGCTTGGGAATGTCGAGCGGCTTCAGTTGTTGCACAAGCTGTATTTTGTAGGCTTTTAATTTAAGATCTCGACGTAAAATGCGCCAAGTCGTTCCATAAGTCAGTCTGAGTTGCTGCGAACGGCGCCGAATCGACTCTCCACGGTCTTCGGGTACACTCTCAGCCACGACCGCGTGCTGGACGTGGTCTATTCGGTCGAATATTATTTAATAATGAATGCTGGGTCTCAAAATGGGTGATGGTGTTGCGAATAGTACACTCAGTTGGCCAATTATGTTGACCATAAGTTAAGCGAAGTGCACTAAACACATTTCTCACAGAATGTGAATAAAGTAATAAAGTTGAACGATTGTAAACGTTGTTCAGCGCAAGTCTTTCCATTATAAAATGCCAAACAACACTAAATAATACAAAAATAACATGACAGCATGACACGACTCACACGTGATCTGTCAAAAAAAAGGCTGTTGTGGTCTGTTAAGCAAAACCATTTTTTCGAAAATAACATCATTAAAAAAATATATAGTACAATTTTTAAAAATTATGGGGTGCAACAGCAGTAAGTCTGGACGGGACATAGCACACCACATAAGATTTCTCATGGTCATCAAAAAAGGTGTGTTATAACAATGACATTTCGATTAACCCAAATCTATTACCACCCATCAAATTCTTCATATTTGGAGATAAGAATTAGTTACAAGAGCGTAAATTTGGTGACTACACACGTGCTTATGGTCGAGGTGAGCAATCTCTACATCTATTGCGCGGTTAACTTTCCCACATATCAAATATACCGCTCGGTTGAGATGCCTACATTCTACGGGGACTTAGAAATGAACTTATATTCTCCGATTGTCCAATGTCGTTCCATGGATTTTATTGACTATTTCCAGCAGTAGTCCAGTAATAGATAAGAGTTGACGAGTGCAGTGTTGCATTGAAAGGAACTGAGGGGGAAGTAAAAAAGGTTGCGGAATATTTAAACTCCTGGAATATGTATGCACTAATTGGAATATGGTTTTTAAATTCAAATTGCTATTTAAACTTCTTTGGAGTTATTTTGTAAAACACTACACTGGTGTTAAACAAAAGTAGTTCAAGTAGTAGTTCAGAGACTTATAAATTTGAAACTTGTTTGAGGTATCTAGATGTTTAGGTCTCCTAAAATACATGGATTTTAAGGAGTTTCCTTGCATTAGGACTAAAATGATGAAAAGGGTTTTAAAGTTGAACTTTAATTTTTCATAAAAAAAATAGTAAAAGAATTAATAAAACATTGGCTGTTTTACAGTTTAGGACGGAGTTGCTAACCATGATTAGGCTAATATTTCACATGTCACTTTTATTTTGCAATTCTTTTTTAACAACATGACAAGACAATCTTTTTTTATCTCTTCCACTTAATAGTTTTGCTTGAGGTGAAATTTAAGAATGTGTAATTTATATTTTAAATGAGTCCTAAATGAAGATCGCTTAAGCCAGCCAAAACAAAAAATTTCTCCTGATTATAAGCAAAAAAGTGAAAACCAAAAGATACTTGTACTTGCACTGGCACTGGTATTGGCAATATTTAAAATATTTTAAATCGATCTTCATTTAAAGGCAAAACAATTTCGCATATAATTTTTGTTGATCACAAAACAGGTTGTACTTGTTGCATGCAGTGCTGTTTGCTTCCGCCAAAACCAAATAAAGAAGAAAACAAAAAAATAACAGAAAGAAAAGAGTAAAAGTTTATTCTATCTAAAGTGTTATTTAAAAAAGTAAATAAATCCGCATAATCAAGTGCCATATTTCAATGTTCAAATTACAAGAAAACAACACAGCACATTTATACGATTGTGGTGTAGATCAAGTGCGATACATAAACCGGCAAACAGTGTCTTGCATGCCGACATTGGGACAAACTGTCTGGCAGACAAGCGAACGACCGAAACAGTTACATACACATAAAAATACCAGAAAAATAAGCATAAAGAAGTAAGATCGCGCGACACCAATGCATAATATTTGTAAATCTCATACAAGTCTTATTAATTCACTATATATTGTGTAGTATGTTGTGTGTAAATGTTGTTGAAAAACATACTCAAACTGCATAAAACAACAATTGAAAAAAAAAATTGTTACTCTATATAAAACATCATTTACACTCGTACAATTAAGTAAGTCAAAAGGAGTCCATGTAAATCGATCGTGCCAGACAAACAAAAACTTATAATTAATGTCTTTGGTACTTTTCGCTCGCATAGCGGTTATAGTCCCTCTAATAGTTTGTTGGAGCCAATCAAATACATGAATGAAACTAAATACATAAAAAAATTAGTCAAGTGCGAGTTAGACTCACACACGTAGGGTTCCGTACTATGTTCAGTATAATTTAAAAATTTCAGTTATTTCTTTATGTCTTATGGGACACCCTTAAATTTTAAAATTAAAGTAATATTCGCGAAAATTGCATCATAATTAGAACACCCTTTAAATTTTAATATGTAATTGATTTTATTGCGGCCATGGTAATACACTTTCTTTATTCATTATAGTGGCCATGGCAACTTCCTTTCTATAAATATACTAAAGATTTACTTATTGCGATTAAAAAATAAGTCACTATAAGTGAAAAACATGTCACTGTCGAAACACCCTTTAATTTTTAGTAATTGTCATATCGGCCGTGGCAACACATCTTCTGTACAAAATTTCAAGAGTCTACCTGTTACGGTTCAAGAAATAAGCGCTATACATGCAAATCACGTCACTGGCGGAAAACCCTTTAATTTTTATTATTTGTTATAGTGGACATAGTTATACACCTCCTGTAAAGATTTCAAAATTCCACCTATTCATTCAAAACTTAGGATATACACATGCAAATCACGTCACTATTGGAACACCCTTTTATATTTAAGTTCAATTTTGTATACTTGTTTATAAAACAAACATAGTTTTAATTACAGTCTGCAAATTGTAAGTGGTTTCCTCTTACAGCTCAAAAAAAAGACATAAACGTAAATAACACGTCACTTTTGGAACACCCTACGTTTTAGTATTTTTTGCTATTGTGGCCGCAGTTATACAATTTTGGTAAAATTTTCAAGAGTCTACCTACTATGGTTCAAAACTTAGGCCTTATACATACAAAGCACACCACTATCGGAACACCCTTTAATTTTTAGGTTTATTTTTTTAGACTTGTTTGTAAGAAATAAACACATATTCGTAAATAACACCTCTCTATCGGAACACCCTATAAGTTTTAATATTTTTTGCTATAGCGGCCATAGTTATACACCTTTGGTAAAATTTTCAAGAGTCTACCTATTATGGTTCAAAACTTAGGCCTTATACATGCAAATCATTCCACTATCGGAACGCCCTTTAATTTTTAGGTTCATTTTTTTCAGACTTATTTATATAGCGAACTAATTTTAATTTAGTGCTTGCAGATTTTTAGTGAATTCCTCCTACAGTTCAAGAAATAAGCACATATTCGTGAATAACACCTCTCTATCGGAACACCCTATAAGTTTTAGTATTTACTAGTATAGCGGTCACAGTTATATACTTTCTGTGAAAATTTCAAGCGCCTTCCTATTACGGTTCAAAACTTAGGCCTTATACATGTAAATCACACTACTATCCGAACACCCTTTAATTTTTAGGTTTATTTTTTAGACCTGTTTTTATGGCGAACTAAGTTTTAATTACTGCTTACATATTTTTTGTGTATGCCTACACCTTCTGTGAAAATTTCAAGAGTCTACCTATTATGGTTCAAAACTTATGCCTTATACATGCATTTCACACCACTATCGGAACACCCTTTAATTTTTAGTTTTTTTTTATATTTGTTTATATAGTGAACTAAGTTTTAATAACTTTTTGTAAATTTCAAGTGTATCCATCCTACAGTTCAAGAAATAAACACATTTTCGTAAATAACACCTCTCTATTGGAACACCCTATAAGTTTTAGTATTTGTTGCTATAGCGGCAACAACTATACATCATCTGTGAAAATTTCAAGAGTCTACCTCTTACGGTTCCAGAGATAAAAGGCGCTGACAGACGGACAGACGGACAGACATTGTAGCGAAAACAATAGGGTTTCATTTTTACACTTTGTGTACGGAACCCTAAAAACTACTACCGGGAAGGTATACTATTTTGTTTGATAATAATTTTTTATTAAATGAAAGAGAATGGGTCTTATATTGATAAATGTTTTATATAATGTCGGCAATTATGTATGGAATACAATGTCAGATAAATGTCCGCCTATGATAGCCTCACAAATGTCAGCACTTTTGAGCACATTTTTCATTACATTCTCACACGTTTCACGCGGTATTTTATTAATTTCATCACGAATATTTTGTTTGAGTTGCTCAAGCCTTTCTGGCTTGTTTGCATAAGCCTTGCTTTTCAGATATCCCCACAAAAAGAAGTCCGGAGCAGTCAAATCAGGCGATTGTGGAGGCCAATCAATATCACAATTTTTTTTAAATAACTTGTTGTGGAAAGAGGTCTCGCAGTAATTCCATTGTAATCCTGGTTGTATGCGATGTGGCACCGTCTTGTTGATACTAAATGCTAATCAAGACCAAAGTATGCAGTTTTGGCGTTAAAAAGTTTTCAATCATATCACGATATTGCTCCCCATTCACAGTTACCGTTACGCCGTTTTCATTTTCAAAGAAGTAAGGTAAAATGATTCCTCCTAACCAAATTGCACACCAGACTGGCACTTTTAATGGATGCAAAGGTGACTGACGAATAATTTGAGGGTTTTCCCTGTATTAGTAGTCAAAGAGAACAAAAGAACTTTAAAAATTAAGTTAAGCAAATTAAATATTCAATATTAAATACTTATACCCGTATCACTTTTAAATTTCTTGTCAACACAAGAAACCACAGTAGAGGCTAAGTTAGTTCGCCTTTTAGAACACTTTATTATCTCGTTTACGTAGGGTATTTGTTTTTCCGTTTTAACCTATATTTTGTATACCGTTCTGCACAGGTGGAAAGAGTAAGTTTGTCATACCGTTTGTAATTCCTACAATATTCATTTCCACCTCTATAAAGTGCACATATTATGGAATCATATACATAGGGAAGTCGATTTACCGATGTCCGTAATCGGAATAAAATCAACTTTTCCAAGGCCACTAAAACGCTATAGAAAAATTAAATGCACTAAGCATTCTGGCATGGTTTTGAAAGATTTGCTTTAGGAATTCTGTATCATTGATTCGTAAATTGTTTATTGTCGTTTATTCTTTCTCTTACTACTCTATAGGTTTGAGAGAATATTTTTTAAAAAATTAGGTGATTAGTTTTGAAGAAAAAAATTTGTTTATATTATTTATTACGTATTTTCAATGTTTTTGAACTAACAATAAATACTGTTACTGTTATCATTTGTGGGTCATCTCTTTGATGTTCGTCCAAGAGCAGCAAAATCCATCTCTCTTAGTCAAACATAACCATGATCATGTTACGGGCAAGTAGGTTTGAATGCGCTTCAATTTTTTTTTTAACACACAATTTATGATTTAACTATTGAAACGTTAGGATTTTTGTGAATATCCGAGTCTTCGATATACCAGGGTGCATTGCAATAATTCGTAAAATCTTAGTTGGGCGCCTTCGATTTTTTTCCAAGTTTGACCCCATAACAGAACGTCGTAGCTCCATATTGGTTTTTTCCAATAAGCCAATTTGTTTGTGTAGCATTTAAGATCAAGATTTATACTAAGTGTTGAAGTATAATTTGGGTATTTATTCGAATAAGGGAGCGTGATTCTCTATGTTCTCTGAATAATTTTACATGCGTTTTTCTATAAGTGTTGCGAGAGCAAACGCATATATAAAATCTTATGAGACTACATTTTGTTCATTAATTTTTATTCCCCATTTTTTCAATGGCAATTAAAAATAAAATGTATATGGTCTTGCTAATATTGGGATGCTGCTTTGGAATTTCCATGAATGCAGCATGCCACACTTTGTCACACTTTGAATGCTTGGGAGACGTCAATGAAAATTGCAGAACAATATTCTCTTTCCTCAAAAGCCTTTTTTTACTACATTTACTGTGCTTTTATTCAATGGTTCTGTACTGTCTTCTAAAACCAAATAGGTAGTTGGGACTACATCCTTTTTCGCTCAAAATAGGATTCAGTTTAGTAATTAATATTTTCTCAAATAGTTTTGGGATATTTGATAACAGACTTTCTATTCTATATGCTTCTATCTTCGTGTAATCTTTTTCTGGCGGGATAGGTATCACAGTAATCAAAATAAATTAGTCAAGTGAGAGTCAAACACACACACATAGGGTTCCGTACTATGTTCAGTATACACACAGAAAAAACTGTGTATAAATGCCTAATAAAATAGAACAAAATTTATCAGATATATCTATGGTTTTTTTCAAGAAGAAAGTCTTATTATTTAAATAAGGAAACCCTTTTTAAAAAAATCAATAAGAAATTTTAGGATTTTTATAAGGTATTCTTATTGTTTTTTTCAATCAGGGTTGTTTCTTCTTGATTTTATTAGGCTATATTGCTTTTTTTTATAAAAACATACAAAATTAACAAAAAAAATCTCAAAATAAAAAACTAAAAACAATTGGTATATTACTTTTTTGGCATCTCCTTTAAAATTGTTTGCTAGCTTAGCTTAGCTAATCAATCTTTTTTGATTTCTTTTCACCTTTTCTTTTTTGCCTTCATATTATCTTCTATTTTTCCAGGGGTGAAAGGTCAGGGGAGCGAGCTTCTTCTGATGAGTTTTCTAGAGGGATTTGAATCCACAAATTTTTTAAAACCCTAAAAAAGATGGTGAAAATTTTTCCTCTGCCGGGGATCGAACCTGGTATGCTTCGTTTTGTAGGCACGCACTTAACCACTACACCAAATGTATACTTTATATTTTATGTTTTATTAAACAGTTTCTATGTTGATTTCTATAAACGAAATAACAATAAAGCTAATATAATCAAGAAGATAGTTAAAATATTAACAACTTGATTTACATATGATCACATAGGAACCTTAATAAAATCAATCAGAAAAACGTTTTTTAAAAAATTAATTAGGTAGGCTCATGGTATAATAATACAGGTATATGCAAGGCGAATTCAAAAAAAACTAAGCAACCTGTTTTTGCCCGACTGTGTCAAAATATTTTACTAAAATATAAAGAAAAATATAAATAACATGAGCTGTGTTCGCAAACACTTCTATGACAAATTATTCTTTATAATAAAAATAATTCAAAATTATAATAAAAAATAAAACTGGTTTACTTTAAATAATAATTTTTAAGAAAAGGTTTTAAACATTTAATACTCCGTACATAGAAGTATAAAGATTTTAGATATTTGTTTAATATACATAAGTAATGATATTTAATTTCAAAGTTAAAATTTATAAAGACCAATCTCCAATAATTCATTTTGATCAAGATTAAAATTGCTTAAGTTCAGCTTTCAAAGTTATTCTGGTTGGTCACCTGTACAAGCCATAGTACATTTTGGGTTTCGCCTTCATTAAAGGACTCTGTAGATACACAGGGACCCTGCAGATATAGGTGGGACATCTAAATAAATATGCAGTATTCAGAAACTAAATCTAACGAGCCTTAAGCCGATATGGCTGCTTTCAGCAAGTGAGAATGTGAGAGGGCTGCACATGGCCCTAGCAGCAGCATCAAATCCAGCTGATATATTATTTTAATGTCATCAGCTTATGCCGAATACCAAATTTCCGCCTACGATTAGTTGAAAAGTTTACTTAAAAACACATATGTACATATTTTTTCATTTCTTTAAGTAAACATTGCAAGTTAAATAAAGGATTGAATAAAAAACATCAATTAGTTCTTAATGAATAGAGTAATATAAAAAATTTTTTTTTTATTATTACAAATTTTTAAGTGCGCGAACAGAGTTTTATACAAGGTTTGACATTTTCAGATAAGCAAATTTAAACAGCTGTTCTAACAATTTTATCTGTATTATTATGCCATGGGTAGGCTAATGAATTCAATAAGAAATCCATTTTTTATACAAATCATAAGAAAACCTAATAGAATCAAAAAGTTTTTCTCTATGGATTGTTTTTTTTTTTTGTGTCAGACATGAGTAAAAAAACTTGTGAATAAAAAGTTTTCTTATTGATTTAATGGGATTTCCTTATTGATAAAATAAAAAAGATTTACCACATGAAAATAATAAGGAATCCCTTTGAAAATATCTTTTTTTCTTTCTGCTGCCATACCCCTTAGCCTAAAGACATTTCATAGAGAAAATCTTTTTGATTGTATTAGGCATTTTTGGCTCTGTGTAACTTGAAAAAAATACAAGTTGTTAATTTTTTTACGTCTTATGGGGCACCTTTAATTTTTAATTATTTAAGAACTTTTTATGAAAATATCAGGAGTAATATAAGTGAAAACACATCTTCTGTAGTAATATCCAGAGTCTACCTATTTCCGTTCAAAAAAGAAGGCCATATACGTCCAAATCATGTCACTGTCGGAACACCCTTAATTTTATTATTTGTTATAGCGGCCATGGCAGTCCTCTTTCTATTACGATTCACAAAATATACCTTATTTACGTACGTTACATACGTGAAATATATGTCACTGTCAGAGCACCCTTTTATTTTTAGTAATTATCATAGCGGCCGTGACAACATATGTTCTGAACAAATTTCAAAAGTCTACCTATTATAGTTCAAAAATTGGGCCATAGAAATGCAAATCACGTCACTGTCGGAAAACCCTTTGATTTTTGCATAATTTTTTATAAACCAAATTATAAAATAATTACTGTCTGCAAATTTTAAGTGGTTGCGTCCTAAAGGTCAAGAAATAAAGACATAGACGCAAATAACACATTACTTTGGGAAAACCCTATAAGTTTTAGTATTTTTTGCTATAGCGGCCACAGTTATATATCTTCTGTATAAATTACAAGAGTCTAGCTCGTATGGTTCAAAACTTAGGCCATATACATTCAATTGACGTCACTATCGGAAAACCCTTTAATTTTTAGGTTTATTTTTTATACTTGTTCATACAGCAAACTAAGTTTTAAGCACTGTTTGTAAATTTTAAGTGTATGCCTAATACAATTTAAGAAATAAACACAAATACGTGAATAAAACGTCTCTAAACGGAACACCCTATAAATTTTAGCATTTGTTGCTATAGCGGCAACGGTTATACATCTTCTGTATAAATTACAGGAGTCTAGCTATTACGGTTCCAGAGATAAAAGGCGCTGACAGACGGACAGACGGACGGACAGACATTGTAGAGAAAACAATAGGGTTACGTTTTTACTCTTTGGGTATGGAACCCTAAAATGGAAGGTTTCTCGCTGGTTTTGATCTTGTGTTTTTAAGTTGAGGAGATCTGTGTGATTGCCACTCTCTTCTAACTCTTCTTTTTTAGTGAAGAGTACTTCGACATCAACAGAGCAAGTTCGATTATATCTTCTTTGTTTCCGAGTTATTGTTGCATGTTGAGCAGCTTATTTTAGATTTTTATCAAAATCAGTAAGTCAAAGTTATATGTCATTTGGTGTACTTAGCAGTATATTAGTCGTGTAATGAGTACTGAGATATTTTCTATATTTTAGCCAGTTTATGTGAGTGTAGAAATCCACTCGGTGATATGATTTCTCGGGGATCCCAAATTGAAATAATAGTAGGTGAAGGATCTGAAGATAATTCTATTGACACTTCAAGTTTAAACTTGTCTCTTGAAATATCCTTTACTAAGCCAAAATCAGTAACATATGTTATTTTCTCGCATCAAAGGCTATTTTCGATAATGCGTCAAACAAAACTCTACCTTTTGGAGTAATTAGTCCTGACGATACAGAACCTCTCTTTTAAGTTTTAGTCGCCAGCTGCTAGTTATACATCGCAAGCTCTCGCCAACCGTACATAACAAACAGCCTGTAGGACGGACAACAGTATTTTATTTACTGACGGGCGGAACAAATCCAACTAATGATAAGATAGCAATATTGATTTAATTAATACAAAGTTATTTTGTCTTTTGTAAATGTTTCTGCTGCTATAAAGTGAAATCTTTTCAATTTAAAACGAAACTTTAAAACGAAATCAGTATTCCCAATGAACATATTATTACTTTCTTATACCTTACAAATTCTTCTGTTTGGGTTCCTGTTCCTTGTGGTTAATTTAAAAAAAAATTCTTTACTCTGTTGGCTTAGAGATACATACCTGCTCCTTTCCCATTGAGATTTAAAGTCTGATACAGCAGCACAATTATTTAGAGGCTGCAGTAATTTTTATATGGTGGGAACCGGAATTGAAAATGAAAATATTTTTATTCGAATTTAATTTAGTTGTTCTGGTTTTTGTCAGCGCAAATGTGCGACATACATACATTGTACAAATGTGTAAAGTTGTTGGATGTTTTTTTTTTTTTTTGGTTGGAATGAGTGCCAGCGAGGTAACGCTGATGTGCGTTGCATCTCTGACAGTGTTTATTTTTTCAACATCTCCTTTTTTGATTTATTTGACGACTTAAAGAAACTAATTTAGGACATTGAAACATGTTTATCACATTTTGTTAAGAAAAAGAAAATGAAACGAAATGAAATGAAATGAAAGTTAAATGTTTACTTTTGTTTTTAACTAGTCCACTTGGAACTAACCGCCTTTCCGTACAGTGATGAGGAATGCAAGAAATATTAAACACACATTTAAAAGGCTTCTTTTTATACACAAATGACTTTCACACGACCCAAGACTCAAACTCGGTTAAGTTTGGGCATAAATATTGAGAACTTGTTTTTGATTGAATGAATAAATTATCTTTAGCTAAAAGAAGAAAATATATTTCCTTGCTTTTTACCTGCTGATTTTAAATTCAATTCCCAATTTCTTGTCGTTTTAGTTCGCTTTAGCTGATGATGTCGAAGTGGTCAAGGGTAACGAGGAAATGTCCGATCACGATAACGAAGTAGATCAAGTTGCTTTAGAAAGTGAACACGATTCACAAAATCAAAAAGTTCTATATCAACATAATATGCAACAGCAACAACAACAACAGCAGCAGCAGCAGCAACAAGGTCCCGGTCCAGCACGAAGTAAGCCATATTGTCTGTTAAAGCGCAGCTTTTTATTTCAAATATATTGATAAGAACGTAAATATTACCGTCTTAAAAAGCATCTTTAAATTATTTCATTACAGGCAATAACAAGGGAATTCCATTAGCTTTGGGACAGCCATTTGGTCCACCACCGCCACCATCACAGTTGGCGTATCAAGGACCACCACCACCTTTACCACCTCTACGACAACCTCAACCACCACCCCATCAGCAGCAACAACAGGTTCATGTGCCACAATCATTGCCCGACTTGAGTGTAGGGGCCTCTTCTACCAATGAAATATGGTCGTCTCCGGTACAGGATATGGCCAAAATCATATCGCTCGATGTCAAGTGTGAAAAAAATGGCATGAAAGTTTTTGTGCAATTTGACAAACCTTTCTACGGCATTGTGTTCTCTAAGGGCCACTACAGCAATATGAACTGTGTTCATTTACCTTCGGGCTTGGGGCGTACTTCGGCCACATTTGATATTGGACTGCACGAATGCGGAACATCTGGTAATACGGAGAACGGCCTATATGGATATGGACATGAATCTGGTTCGGGCACTTATTTCGAAAACATTATTGTCATACAGTATGATCCTCAGGTGCAGGAAGTTTGGGATCAAGCTAGAAAATTGCGTTGCACATGGCATGATCAGTATGAAAAGAGTGTTACCTTCCGGCCCTTCCCCGTCGACATGTTAGATGTTGTTAGGGCAGATTTTGCTGGCGACAATGTTGGCTGTTGGATGCAGATACAAGTTGGCAAGGGACCTTGGGCCTCTGAGGTCTCAGGATTGGTTAAGATTGGTCAGACTATGACCATGGTTTTGGCTATAAAAGATGATGATTCTAAGTTTGATATGTTAGTAAGAAACTGTGTGGCCCATGATGGTAAGAGAGCACCCATACAATTAGTTGATCAAAGAGGTTGTGTTACTAGACCCAAATTAATGTCACGTTTTACTAAAATTAAAAATTTTGGTGCGTCAGCTTCGGTTTTGTCTTATGCCCATTTCCAAGCTTTCAAATTTCCCGACTCAATGGAAGTACATTTCCAATGTACCATACAAATTTGTCGTTATCAATGTCCCGATCAGTGTTCTGATCCCAACCTACAAGAGGTTCACCACTTACAAGTGGGACCTGAATCACAATATGGTCCTCCCCCGCCTCAACTTCATGTTGATACTTATCACGTGGGCAGTTCTATTAGCAAGCGACGTGACGAACGGCGCGTACAACGTAGGGCTCGTGCAGTCGACAATGAACCAGAAGTTGGTCTTAATCGTATTATCAAAGTTGTTTCTTCGGGTGACTTAACATTTGCCATTGACGAAAATGCCAATAACACTAGCACCAATGCGGCGGCTCAAACCATGGTCTTCCCCGCCCGGGAAGATGGTTTAATTTGTATGACTACACCCGGTTTTGCGATAACTTTAATCATACTTTTGGGTATTTTAATAACTTCTTGTCTCATATCTGCCGTTCTTTATGTGCGCTTAAGACCTTTCTCGACAATAACGAAAAAAGAAAGAGCTGTCGCCTTTACGAACCCACAATTAACAGGTACCTTACCAGTCATACAAATACCACCGCCACCTGGGCATGGCACTCTGTCGAAAAATCGGACGCATTCATAAAGGAATTAAGAATTCAGTACAAATGTGAGACTTTTATTGAAAAACAAAAGGTTATATTTTTAATATTAAAAAAACACAAATAAAAACAAATAATAATTTTGGAAGAAAAACAATTGAAAACATAGTGCTCCCAACAACTGGGTTGTTGAGTGCAAATTCAACTTTTTTGGAATTAGTCTTTAACAAAAAAAAGAGAAAAAAATATTAAAATGAGTAAAATGTTTATACCAAATCAGATAAATGTTATTATAATAAGATTGAAAGAAATGGGCATGAAAATCGATGAAAATTGATGTTCCTTTATTATAAATCCTTACATCATTAAAACATTTCATTGTGATTTGATTTCAGGGTTGTAGGCGCAGCAGTTACCTAGAGAGCGTTCCATTGTGACAGTCAAATTGTCTACGACTTAAAACCCACGATTTAACGTAATCCTAGAATATAATCCAATGAATTTAATTTAGTGATTATATTCTTGAAAATATTGAAGATCTAGTACCATAACCTCCTCCAGCAGCTGACAGTTATTCTTAGCTTTTATTGTTATAACAAAATTATTGATGATGTGGAACAACAACTGACAATTATTTTGAGTTCTAAGCATTATAGGTTACTTTTATAATAAAAAAAGTGTGGCCCTCTGATTACCTTAGACGCTACAGCTTTTAAGACGTCTCCAGTACCAAAACCCCTAATTTTATCTGTTCACATATCTGCTGCTGATGTTAAACAAATAGTCGAAATCTTACACCATTTCATTTTTTAAAACTTGCGTGAGCTGAATCTGAATGCAAAGGTATTTCTAAAGTGTCTACTCTGATGGCAGCCAATTCTGATAATTCAAATATTAGCATATTAACCTCTAACAGGCACATTCAAAAATCATATTTTTCTTTTCGTCTCGACACGTTTTTCAAATCCCTATCTAAAAATCGAATATTATACATAACTACTGCCTCAAAGCCTTACCATTTACCTGATATCTAAGCAGACCACTAACTTTATAAGTTCCCTTCTGACACCATTCGGTCCTCAAGGATTTTAGACAGTCGATTGTGCAAAAATTACATTTACTCTCGTTTGATATGATTTCCGAAGACTCTCTCTTGTAATCGCCTGCATTTGTCTAAAGTTTAGATCTTTTATTGAATTCACATTTAACGCGCTTTTGGCCGTAGCCTTATGCTAGCCAGTGGTGGACATTCACACGATAAAAGGATATTATTTTACGTAATACCAAAACTTATTGCGAAGAAATATCTTTATTGGAATCCGCAGGGAAGCAGACGAGTCGGGAGACCAGCGCATACATGGAAGCGGCAACTGACAATAGAACTTTTTTAATAGAAGGAATATCGAAGCAGACCACTTCCTTAACGGATCCCTTTTCGACCCCTTCCCTCCTCTATGATTATAGACAACGGAAATGTTAAAATGTTATTACGGCAACCTTACCCTCATAGAGGTTACGTGCTACAACAAGCCTTTAACCTAGTCTTTAGTGATTTCAGACTGTGGACTGGTAACTGTCGGCCTTCTTTCTCGTCACGCTATCTCTGGTAATTGCTAGCATATGTTCAAGGCTTAGAGCCCCAATGGCATCCACATTTAACATGCTTCTACCAGTGGTCTTAAGTCTTATGCTAGCCAGTGCCGGACATTCACACAAAATGTGCGCTACCGCCTCAGCCTCTTCCAGTCACAGTCTGCAAGTATCATCTTCTTCGATTTTCATCTTGGCTAGATGATACTTTAAATGGTGCAAAAGATAGTATTGCACTTCTAACACCCTCAGCCCGTCTTCTCTCACTAGTCCGCCTAATAACAGGAGCCCACGAGTCATTAGAACTGAAGCTTCTAGGAAAATTACCCTCCATAAATGTCTGCAATGTCTCATCCACTGTCTCAGTCATCTGACCATAGTTCGAGGAGACATACATAATACCAAAACATGAAAAACAATTTTTTTTTTCTTAAAACTAGACAGTTTTTTTATAATTTACAGTTCGTACAATAACGTACATACAAATAAATTAAAACAATACTGTCTTTGTGGTCGATCCTCAGGGGGCAGCTGGCAAGTTAGTAGACGCCTTAAGTTAGAAAGCAGTTTCATACAAGAAACAGCATATGCTTCGTCTTCTCAAAGAAAGGCTGATCTAGGTCTTGTTAGGTACAGAGCTAGGGCACGGAGCTTTAGTCACAATTGTTAACGGTACAGATAATAACTTTTAATGCCCCTACAAAGTTTTTTTTATTTAAAACGCACACTAGTTTTATGCGTATGGAGTTTGACAGGCAAAATTGTGATTAATGACCATGAATAAACCAAAATGATTATATATTTTCGTTTTACGAAATGAAGACAAAAGCAGCATTTTTAAATATATCGAATTTCGATACTCTTAAATAAATATAGATATATCGATGTTATAAATACCGCCGATATATCGGTAGTTTAATGAAAAATATCGATATATCGAAATTTAATATTGCGATATATCGATATTTTGCCCAACATAGAGAAAGTAAAAGAACAAACAAATTATTTTCGTTACGAGGCTTTTAAAAATGTCAACATTTAATCCCGACCTGTTCTTGTTTTTAAAACAACTTTTTCTTTCTAATGCCTATTTTTTACAGAAGCAATATTGCCTGGCCCACGATGTCACATGATTTTGTTCTTGCGCATAATTACATATCAAACAAAAACAAAATTTTCGAATTTGTTTTTGTTTTAAATTAAAAATTTTTTGTTTTTGTTTTAAATGTAATAGTGGGAGTAAAAGAATTCGTGTGATATTGTGGGCCAGGCAGATAATCATCCAAATGTGTGGAAACAATTAATTGAGTTTTTAATCTTGTCATTTATATTTAGTTTGATTAAAGTATAAACATTTTTGTTTAAAGAAGCTCTTCTTTAACTTTCAGTTCACTTCTTTAGTTCTTCCAAGACTAGCCTAAGTTTTCGTTAAAATTTTTGTTTTTCAATTCAATTTAATTTACAAGCTTTAATAAATAGAAGTTTTTTATTTTATTTTATTTTATTTTTTAAATTTTTAACCTTAAAGAAACTTTTGGCTTTTTACTTTTAATTATGTACGAGTATATAGTTTTGGGTCTACTTTTAGTTTTACTTTCCTATGGTGGTAGTCAATATTTACGATCTACATACATACATATCTCGTCCTCGGTTCTTATTCTGTTCTTCTTTAGCTCTTAATCTATTAGACTGTAAATCTGTCTTTTTTAAACACTGTGCGAAGTATTAAATTAAGTCTATATAATTAAATAATTATATTAAAAAATAAAAACACGTACTCTATAACTCTTAAACACGAATATTTACACTCACTTACACACACACACCTACACATGCACACCTACACATACACATACACGTACACCCACAAGCAAACGATGTTCTGGTGCTAAGCCATATTTAAAAGTTCAAATCTTTTCCATAGATTTTTTCGCTTTTTACAGGAACAAACAAAAAGCTGTCTGTTTTGTTTTATTTTTATTTATTTATTTTTATTATTTATTTTATTTATTAAATGAATTTTCTCACTTCATGGTAGTCATTAAATATTTTAAGTTGTTTAGTTTTACATCATACTTTTATTTATTTATTTATTCATTCATTTTCTCGTCAAAATAATTTTCATTCAGTTAAATTTAATTAAATTATTTTTTCTTTTTGATAAAATTTTAATTTTTTTTTTGGGTAAAATTAAGCAAAATGTTCTTTTTTCTAAAAAAAATGTTTAGACTTTTATTTAAGTTTATTTATTTCTTAACTTTAATTTATTTATTTATTTCATAATTTTTAGGTTAAAACATAAACCATAAAAGATTAAAAAACGTGTTTAACGTTTGATTTTGTATTAATCAAAAACCAATTTTTAATAAATAAAGATACCATTTTTAAGGATTATATATTTAAAATATGCTTTAATTGTATTTAATTCGAAATTGGTGAGTACGAAAACAATTTAACCTGACAAGTTTTGCCTGAAAATTCGGTCCTGTAAGCTTTTGATCGAAAAGCTAGAATTATTAGTTTATGAAAAATAAATCGGCCACTCGGATTCGTACTATATTAAATTTAACATTAAACGCACAATAAATTTTTCACGAATTACAGCGTAAGTCAGTTTCAGTTGATTTTGAATTTTTTTTTGGCAATATCGGTTTTTTTTTCTCATCACGCAGTCTCAAGGCTCAGGTCCCCCTTGGCATCCATATTTAACAATCTTCTGCCAGTGGTCCTTAGTCTTATGCTAGTCAGTGCTGGACATACACAATGTGCGCTGCCGTCTCCGCTTCTTTTCATCTTGTTGGATGATAGTTAAACTTTCCATGACCCGTCAACAACGCAGTTATCCAGCTTAATGTACTTCTATTATATTTGAGCACCTTACTGACCTTCCTGTCTAAGCACCTTCCTGCCAATCGATCCTGCCTACACGTGGTCTCCCTTCACCTTTTCAGTTTATACGATTTAGAGAGGTTTGCAATATATTTTTTGGTGGCTAAACGAATAACGATTTTGTTTAATTTTTTCTGTGAAAGACTAAGAAAGAAAGCAGCTACTTATCCTTATTTTTATAATTCTTTTTTTATTTTTATAATAAAAAATTTTGTTCGAAATAAAAAAGGATTTCTTTTGTTAAATTTTTGTAAATAAATTAAAAGGTTTATAAGAGTGATATCCATTGCGATCCTAAAAATGTTATATATCAGTACAAAATTTACGATCTCTACTTTTATACTGTAAAAAAGTTGCGCGTTTTTTGCGCCATTTTTTTTTGCAATTTTTTGAAAATTGCCCTTTTTTCTGTTTTTTCTCATCTTGCATACGGGTCGGAACCCTTTTTATATTCATAAAATGTTTTGCTTTTTAATAATAAGAGGTAGATGTTTTTTATTTTAATCATTACATGTAACACTATTATTACCTGTACAAAGAACGGGCAAAAGCACAAAACAGTAATTTTAACACCCACCCCCATAGCTTACGTATATATGTATACGTATATATACACGCAGCTGCACAGGTATGTGCGTTATAAATTAGTCATATCAAGTGGTCACAAAATCCAAAAGCACGAGTTTGACGATTATTGGTTAGATACTGCAAAACTTTACGTTTCTCTATATGAGTGGCATCTTATGACACCTACAATGCACAAAATTTTAATACATGGTGCAACTGTTATGAATGAGGGATGGTTGTCATTGGGCTGTGTAACGTAAGTTTTGACTTTTGTTTTTTTTTCTGTTTAATTTAAAACCTCCAAGAGCCTCAGTCCACTTCATTAAAAATGAAAATCGAAAAAAAAAACGTTCATTCGGTCACGTATCGAAAAGGTACGCACGTTCTGGAAGACTAGCTAGTTCGGCAGTGAAGGCCAGGGATCTTGTTCGGCGTTCGACCGTGACAAATGTTACAAAAAAAAAATTAACGTGCGATTAATAATAGCTCAGATGTTTTAGCTAAAAGCTTTCAACCCACCGCTCCATGTTTTTCAATGGCTTTAAAATTATTTTATAAGAAAAACCCATTATATGAACCGACTTTACCAAAGGCCTTTTAAAGTTTTACTTTGAAATTTATTAATTCATTTTTAAATACATAAAAATCATTTACAAAAGAAATACAATATTTCGAAGCATATTTTTGTTTGTCAATGTAAAAGATATTTCTCTGTTAATATGGTTCTTAAAGGGTTAATAAGTATTTGTTACAAAATAGGTATGATATACAAACGAAAAATATAAATAAATTAGTGCGAGTTAGTCTCACACATCTAGGGTTCCGTACTATGTTTAGTAGGCCTTTATAAATTCAAGTTGTTAATTTTTTCATGTCTTATGGCGCACCCTTTATTTTTAAAACCTAAGTCATATTCGCAAACATTGCATCGCTATTGGAACACCCTTTAAATTTTAGGAATTGTTATAACGGCTATGGTAATACACTTTATTTAAAAATATCAGGCCTACCTATTGCGGATCAAAAAATTAGGTAATATACGTGAAAAATATGTCACTGATGGATCACCCTTTAGTAATTATCAATTTTTACAGCGGCCGAAGTAAAACATCTACTGTAAATAATTCAAGAGTCTACCTATTACGGTTAAAAAAATAAGGCTTTTTAAGTAAAAATCATGTCTAAGTCGGAACACCCTTTAATTTTGTTATTTGTTATAACGGCCGTGGAAATTCTTTTTCTTTGAATATATGAAGAGTTTACCTATTACGATTAAAAAATAAGTCACTATACTTTAAAAACATGTCATGGTCGGAACACCATTTAATTTTAAGTAATTGTCATATCGGCCGTGGCAACATATCTCCTGTACGAAATTTTAAGAGTCTACCTATTACGGTTGAAGAAATAAGGCGTTATACATGAGAATCACGTCACTGTCTGAACACCCTTTAATTTTTATGATTTGTTATAGTTTCCATAGTAATAAACCGCCTGTAAAAACTTCAAGAGTCTACTTATTATCGTTCAAAACTTAGACCATATACACGCAAAGCACGTCACTCCCGGAACACATTTTAATTTTAAGGTTTATTTTTTATACTTGTTTATATAGCGAACTAAGCTTTAATTACTGTTTTGAAATCTTGAGACTATGCCTCCTACAGTTCAAGAAATAAACACATATTCGTGAATAACACCTCTCTATCGGAACACCCTATAAGTTTTAGTATTTGTTGCTATAGCGGCAACAGCTATACATCATCTGTGAAAATTTCAAGAGTCTATCTAATACGGTTCCAGAGATAAAAGGCGCTGAAAGACGGACAGACGGACAGACATTGTAGCGAAAACAATAGGGTTACGTTTTTACACTTTGTGTACGGAACCCTAAAAATGATAAATGAAAATAATGAATGAGACAAAATAAATAATAGTAGATTATTACATAGAAGTATTTTGTTTTTTTTTCTACTTTACCATACGTAGCATAAGGTAAAGTATAGGAATCATGAAAAAAATTGACGAATTTATACTTTTTGAGGTCCCCTGAATCCATTTTGGCTATTTTCGCGATGATGTCTGTGGGTGGGTGTGTATGCCACTATTTTTGTGGAGTTTGTACAGGTCATACTGTTTGACATATCAAAATGAAATTTAGTGTGTGTCTTTGGTATTGGAAATTTAGTATGTACCTTTGGGTTATGGAGATGAAGAGCTGTATAAATTTTGGGCATAATCGGGAAGGGGCAAAGGGTAGTTTACTCACTCCCAAAATTGTAAACGCTCTACAGGTCATACCGTATGACATATCAAAATGAAATTCAGTATGTGCCTTTGGTTTATAGAGATGAAGAGCTGTGTAAATTTTGGCCATAATCGGGAAGAGGCAAGGTTTAGTTTGCCTAACATCCCAAACCGAAAATAATTAATTTTTAGATTCGAATATACTTTGAATTTTTATTCTTTATTGAACATATCCATAAAAATATCTGTTTCCATTTGGTATGGTGAAGTTGAGTGTAGGCCACTCCAGTTTTATTATATATATTTTTTTGTTAAAGAGAGTGTGAGAAGAAGTTTAACATATAGGGTTGCCAAGTTCTGTGACTTATTTTCTACACAGAAATTTTAATTAATTTAGAGTTATTTTTTTTATTAATTCTTAAGAAAAAAATGAATCTTTTATTTTGGTATTTAAAAAAAAAATCAAGACGATACTACTAATACGTCCTGTAATTCCCAATTAGAATTTAATTGTCTGTAATATTTATTATAGTGAACAAAAATAATACACTTCACAGGAAAACTTACCAGCATTTTGTTCCACGCTGCATGAAGGCTTTCTGTATATAGACTTGTGACAATTGCTGATCGAGTTAGATATGTTGTTGTAAATTAAAGTTTCTTTTTGGTTCATTTGCTTAAGTTAGGGTTAGCAGACAATTAAGTAAATTAGGGGAAGTTTCTTTTCTGAGTCTGATTTGTATTATATAATACTACGTTAATTGAACAGAAAAGTTAATTTATATATATAAAGTTAATTTAAAAGAAACGGAAAAAAAAACTAAGTTTAAATTTAATTCAAAATATTTGAAACATGATATAATCGATACGATTTTTTTTGTATTAATTCTAACGATAAGGCAATAAAATTTGTAGTTAGTATACATTTAAATACTTTTGGTTGAATAAATTTAGAAGAGTTTTCTTGTTTAACTTTTAAGTAATGTCCGGCTAGATTTGAAAAATACCCCAATGTGCTTTGGCGAGATTCCAACCTCTATACCCTTCCTCCTTTGAGTGAAGAGCATAGCGTATGATTTGCTAACATTTATGGTTAGCCCCTGTTCGTCGCACCATGCCTAGGTTGTTATGAGAGCCTGTCTCATACATCCTTGGATGGTATCGGAGAACTTTCCACCAACTATAAGTGCCAGATCGGCGGTATACGCAACCGTATGGATTGAGAATCAATCTTTCCGCAACTCTGAAAATTTATTGCAGAGCAGTATCAGTAGATCTATCTGCTCTATAAGCAAAAATTTTCTAAAACTATGAAATTTATAGTCAAGCTTAAGTTCGTTTTATTCTGTCTAAGAAAGAATAATTTAAATTACAAATTAGGTGATAATATTAAAGAAAAATACCACGCGTTCTACGCATACGCGCTTTGTATGCTTTTCAAACTTAATTTGCGTTCTATACTTTTCAAACTTCAAGTTACATGCAACGCTTTTTATGCGCCAAGTTGAGGGTATTTCATACCCTTTAAAATAATTTGGTATCAATCATGAATCGTGAAATTTTTTAACAAATTTGTTTCTGATATTTAAAAAAAAAAAAGTTTTATTAAAATCTTTGAGATAGTGTCTTTTAATTTTTTTAAAATTTACATATGTTTTTTACCGTGGCTTAATGAGTACGCCATAAAAACTTCAGAGTGGGACCATGTTGGGATCAAAAATTATCAGAGATTATAATGATTATGAGTTTTATTTTAAAAATTGGGTTTTAATGATTATTTCTTGATTTTTATTTTCTACTCAAAGAATAAAAATTATTCTCTGAGCTTTATTTAATGCTTAGAACATAACGATTATGTATTAAGTTGTATTTTCTGCTTTGGGAATAAAAATTATTCTCCGAGTTTTATTTTCTGCTCAGAGAATAAAAATTGTTGTCTGAGTTTTATTCTTTGCTCGCCATTTAATGATTGATGTTTAAGTTTTATTTTCTGATTGAAGAATAAAAATTACTTTCTGAGTTTTATATTTCACCTAGAAAATAAGGATTATTTTCCAAGTTTTATATTTCGCTTAGAAAATAAAAATTATTTCTTTCTTTTGTTAATTTGGACATATGTAAGTATATAAATAGTACTTTTTAGAACTTTTTTACTGAAACACTTATCTCACTGAAACCCTATCTCAAATAACGATACTAATATTATTTCTATGTGTTTCAGTAAAAAAGTTCGAATGTACACGTTTTATCCGCCAAATATTGAAATGAAGAAAAAGTACCAAACACTAGTTTACTATATCAAAAGAATGCCAATTATAGCCCATTCAGGCTGCCACGAAATTAAGTATTTTCGAGCTGAAATTACGAACGAAATCTAAAGTGTTGATACTAGGCTTTTTGACATTTGAGTTAATTTCGCAAACAGCTGATCACGTTTAGTTACACTTGTATAATTTAATTATTTTCAAAAAGCCTTCGCACAACACTTTCGTATTGATTTAAAATATACATAAATATTAAAAACAACACTACAACAAAATTAATGTACAATTATGTATATATTTTCATTATTTCATTTGGCTTTTAAATTCTTTTCAAACAAAACGGACTTTCAAAGTTGTAAATCTGGCCATGGTTGCAAAAAAAGTAGCTTTTTCTACAAAACCAGCTTTGTCTATCGTAATTTCAAGTTAATTTCGACGAAATTAAGTACAATGAGTTAATTTGGGCAATGGTAAAATGTATGCGAAATTACGTAATTTCAACTTGATTTCGGCCGAAATCACAAAATGACTTAATTTCGTGGCAGCCTGAATGGGCTATTAAACAATTTCTATGTTTTTTAGTTAAAAAGTTTCAAAAAGTACTATTTATATACTTACATATGTCCAAATTAACAAAAGCATTAATTTTTATTTTTAAGTAAAATTTAAAACTCAAGAAATAATTTTTATTTTCTAAGCGAAATATAAAACTTGAAAAATAATCCTTATTTTCTAAGTGAAATATATAACTCAGAAAATAATTTTTATTCTTCAATCAGAAAATAAAACTTAAACATCAATCATTAAATGGCGAGCAAAGAATAAAACTCAGACAACAATTTTTATTCTCTGAGCAGAAAATAAAGCTCGGAGAATAATTTTCATTTTCCAAGCGAAAAATAAAACTCAACAAGTAATCATTGATGTCTGAGGAAAAAATAGAACTCGAAAAATAATTTTTATTTTTGATTTTTTTCAATAAAACTTAAAAATTAAAAATCATTGGCGGAACGGACAGTCCCTTCAAAGACGTTTGCAATGGTGTACTCCTTGTACATGTAGCATATCCCTAACATAATGATTTTTTTCTTTTAAAATTTGATGGATAATCATTATTTGCGATCTCTGAAATTTATATTAAAAAGCGTAAAAAAAAGCTTCAATAAAATCGGGAGCGGTAAATTTGAAAACATTTTTTTTTGTTGATTTGACTTGGAATTACCCATGTTATGAATTGAAAACGTCGTCGTGTTTTTGTTGGGGTTGATTAAAATAATTTTTTATTTTTCTTGAATTTGATATTGGGAACATTGTGTATAAATTAAGTCACAATTATCATTTTTCGTTTAACATCTTTCAAATGAATAGTTAACCATGGTGAATTAAAGAGGATCCTAAAAGCATGCTACGCAATAATATTTTGCACTTTAATATATTACCGTATGCTGACACAGCATTGCCAGATCAGTATTCAAAAGGTAAATTTAAATACTCATAAATGTAAATTTATTCAAATTTATTATGAATTTTTATTATTATTTTAAATATGTCCTACGACATAAAAAGCAACACATTCAAATTTTTTAGTAGTTCAGTTTTTCTAGATTCTGAAAAATGTGATTTAAAGAGTTAAAATAATATAACATTTTCATAGAATATTATTGTAAAGAAAACGCCTGAAAACAGGCAAGAATGCCAAGAGGAAGTATAGCCCGCAGTAGTACCATAACTCGGATTTCTTTAGAAATTAGATGTTATTTTTATAAATTGTAGATTAGCATTTTCGAAAAATACGGAACAATCTTAAACAAATCTCCAAATGCATTCTTAATTTATTTGAATAAATTATTTATTTAGGCTTAAGTTTTTAATTATAAAGAGATAAAGAGATATTAGACACCAGCAGAGCAGAATGCATTTTCTAGACAGCTACGTCCGTCATCAGTACTCTGCGTATCTATCTACAAGGTAGTTTCAATTGTTATTAATTTTCAATAATTATTGTATTTTTTCACCTTTTTTATATTTTTGAATTCTATTTTTTAATAAGCACTAGGTCTTTTTATAAAAATAATTTGTATTTTCTCAATATTTCGCTACAACATTGGGTAGCATCTTCAGGAAAT
Source organism: Phasia obesa (assembly GCA_949628195.1). Taxonomy (NCBI): domain Eukaryota; kingdom Metazoa; phylum Arthropoda; class Insecta; order Diptera; family Tachinidae; genus Phasia; species Phasia obesa. The sequence continues at coordinate 32,641,337 of OX451218.1, read as the reverse complement.
AAAAATAATAAAAGTTTTAAAATTTAAATGATTGAAAAAAGTTCAAATGAATGAAAAAATATGTTGTCAATCATTTTAAAAAATTCTAACATTTCAATACATTCAAGCAAGGCATATTTAACCAGGTGACTGCACAAGACGGAGATAATATTAAAAAGCAATTTTTTCAATTTTTTTTTTATGGAGTTTGACATTAATCAGGTTTTTTAAGAGAGAATAATATCTATTTTACTGTCAAAATCCATATAAAAAAATTCAAAAAATTTTATGCTCAAATTTCCTCTCCCTTACGCTATCACCTTGTTTAATATGCCATTCAAGTAACAACATTTCAAAAACAGATATATCAGAACGGTTAGAAAAATCAAAAATATTTGATACAGATAAATATAGGATGGCATACAAAACATATAATACATTAAATAGATTATTTAGCAATCCAAAAGATAAAATTAAAATGTTAGATATGTCTAATTTAGTTTACAAAATACCTTGTAAGGGTAATGACAAAGAGAATTGTAATAAAGTTTATGTAGGTACTACAAAGAATAAATTGAAAGTCAGAATAGCTGGACATAAATCAGACTAGAGATACAGAGACAATATCAGTTTGCAAAAAACAGCTTTATCTTCACACTGTTCGAAAAGTAATCATTATCCTAACTTTGAAAATGTATCAATTTTAAATTTGGAAAATAATTATAAACGTCGTTATATGTTAGAAATGCTACAAATAATTAAAGTTGCAATTGAAAAAAGAATAAATTTTAAAGCAGATACAGAAAATGTTGCACAAAATTATAGGCATTTAGTGCATAAAAAATAACATGAATTTGAATCAAATGTTTATAATAGAAGCATTAATTTTTTGTAACATTTCCGGTTAAATTTATGTATATGAATTTAAAAATTTATTGTGTTTTCTCTTTAAATGTTTGTATGTTTTTGAATATCAAAATTTTCTGTATATGTACATATATGTAAGATTTTTTTCTATTTTAATTTTTATTTGTTTTTGAAATGTTGTTACTTGAATGCAAGGCATATTAAACAAGGTGATAGCGTAAGGAGAGGAAATTTGAGCATAAAATTTTTTGAATTTTTTTTATATGGATTTTGACAGTAAAATAGATATTAGTCTCTCTTAAAAAACCTGATTAATGTCAAACTCCATATAAAAAAAATTGAAAAAATTGCTTTTTAATATTATCTCCGTCTTGTGCAGTCACCTGGTTAAATATGCCTTGCTTGAATGTATTGAAATGTTAGAATTTTTTAAATTGATTGACAACATATTTTTTCATTCATTTGAATTTTTTTCAATCATTTAAATTTTAAAATTTTTATTATTTTTATTTCCTGAAGATGCTACCGAATGGTGTAGCGAAATATTGAGAAAATACAAATTATTAAAACATTTTTATAAAAAGACCTAGTGCTTATTAAAAAATAGAATTCAAAAGTTATTAATTTTCTATTTAAACAAACTTATCAAAGAAATAAAATACGAGATAAAGCTTGTTGAAGTTGTTTTACACTTTTAAATACTATTTCTTTTTATGTTATAATACCAAGCAAACATTTTTCTTTATTTTTATTCTCTTTATATATTTTTTTTTATTTGAATATGGTATATATATATATATATATATATATATATATATATATATATATATATCTTTATAATTAAGAACCAAAATAAATTATTTATTCATTTAAAAATAGTTCAAAATAAAAATGTATATAATTTCTTAATTTATTTTTAGCATTTTATTAAAAATGAAAAATACATAAAAATAACAATTTGTTTCAATGAATTACGCATTTACATTCTTATAGATACATCAATGTATATAAATAAAATCAAATGTCGTTCGCTGGTAATCGCATCAATTAAGAACGGCTGCACTGATTTGGCCAATTTGTTTTAAATCTTCATCACAACCCAACTTAGGTTTATACGGAAAGAAAAATTTTCCTCCCATACAGTGTAAAAAATTATTATCGTCCACGTAGAGAAGGTTGAGTTTTGAAACTTTGCAGAAGTAACCCTGATACTAATGCACGAGGTATGATCAAAAAATAACAAACTGACCATCCAAAATGGCTGACATTGTCAACATGAATAACAGACATATGTACCAACATTAAAAAAAATGCGAAAATCAAACATACGTACCTCACGAAAATTGAAAATAACGATTATTTTTTTATCATACCGTGTATATATTCTAGCAATATACATACTGGATTGGGAAAGTGGGCATAGTACTTCTCATACAAAGTCAATAATCATTATCGAGAGAACTACTTTGCACAAGTAACCCTCATACTAATGTGCATAGTCTATTAAAGTTTAAACTGGATTAGGACAGTAGACGTGGTAGCTCCCATACAAATTGAAAAATTATTATTGTATACCTAGAGAACTAAAATATGTGGTTTTGAAAATTTGCAGAAGTAACCCTCATATTAATGTGCATAATCTTGCAAAACACAGACTGGATTAAGATAGTGCGAGAGGTACCTCCTATATAAAGTCAAATAATACTATCGTGTTAATACACATAGCCTAGAAAAAAAAAACAAATTGGATGGGAACAGTGGGCGTCGTTCCTCGCATATAAACTGAAACAGTTTTGTCGTGAAAATAGCGTGCGTTTTCGATTAAAGGTTAGCAATACTTGAAAAAGAAAAGAAATTGCAGGTGCGAGGTACCAAACTTTGAGAATACATAGCGCCACCCCTGGTGATCTTCCAGCAAGATAATCACCCGAAGCACACAAGCAAGCCTGCAACAATGTGGTTTCGGGACAATAAAGTCAATGTGATGGAAAGGCCCGCTCAAATTCCAGACCAATTAAGAATTTATGGGCAGATACAAAAAAAAAAAACAGTGTCTCAAATGCAACCAACTAACAACGAAACGCTTTGGACAGCTGTCCAGCAAATCTGTAATAAAATTTCAATGGAAAGATGCCAAAATCTTGTAAATTCGATGCCAAAACGTTGTGACAAATAAAGCACATGAAAGAAGATATTAATTAGAATAAACAAATCATGCTCAACGTAGTAAATGTATCATTTATAATTATTTTTAATTTGTTCTTAATTTAGTGTTTAATATTACTACAAATTGAAGTGAAGTGCTATTTTTTTGACTGATCATTTTTCAAGTGTTTTTAAACAAAGTATAAATTTTAAAATAATATAATAACCAAAAATTCAATTTTTGTTTTTATGTAGTTCTACAGCTTCCTAAGCGTCTTATGACAAAATTTGGAATATATAAATTTAACCTATATAAAAATATGTATCGGAGACATATTTTCTTGGCTTGGTGCTATTTTTTTGACCGCAGCTGTAATTATATATAATATCATAGTTTTTATAATTTTCTTAAAACAAAAGTTAATCAGCCTTATTAAGTAAGGCGTTGCCGTATAAAAACAAGGCGTTTTGAAAAATGCCTTACAGTTACAGTTTTCCGTAACCTGTATGACGTCAAAATACGACAAAAAATGTCCTTGGAATTTTTCATCACGACTGAAATAAAAACAGCAATTTAAAGAATTAAAAGCAAGAGGTAAGTCTCCCAACCGTACTAGTTTTCTTCAAAAGTATTTTTTAAAACTATTTTGGGTTAAAAATGCTGAGATTTGGTTTAGATTCTTTGATTTTTAGTATTTTTTTGAGCGACTTAACTAATTAGATTTGTTCGTAATTTGCTTTATTCTAACTCTTTTCTTACATAAATTTGGGGTGGATGGATCGGTAGAAAAAAAAAACGAGAAAATTCACTGAAGAATCCTGCAAATTTTCCTTTTTTAGTGAATCTCTTAATGTTACATTTTCTATAATTTTAGAAATTCTAGAAAATGTTATTTCATCTATATACTACATATCCGAAAAAAGATACACAAACGCTGAACACTAAATATGACATTCGCTCCAAGCAACTCATGGTCTAATCTGAGTTATTAGCAAGGTGAACCTCTCATTTAAAGAAAATGTGTAAAAATAAAGTTAAGATAAAGGAAAACTGTTGAAATTCTTTATATCAGTTAAGAAATAGGAAATTAAAGAATAAACTTTAATTAAAAAAATTACAAAATTAAACATAATAATTTTTATTAACTTTTAATCACTCTGAAATATTTTTTTTTTATTACAAAAAATGTCGTAGGCCTTTCTTTGCACGGTACGGAAAAAATTAAAAAACGTCATCGACTATGCTAGCTGACGTACACAATAAGGCTGAATATATTCTATTATGGTTGGTTGATAAGTATCCAAAAGTATGTTAGGATGTACATATAAACATTTTGGAAAAGAAGAAATCATATTTGTGATAAGAAATTGCAAGATTTTAAAATCGAAAGATAAAGTTTCCAGTTTCCAGAATGAAAAAAGTTTTAAATCCAAAATTTGATCGCCAAATAAGATTGAAAATCGCCACGTTTGGCGAGAAATCGCCATATCTGACAACCCTGAATACCCATAGAGCAAAAACCAGATTGGATGTACAGTGTACATTAAACCTGGCTCAAAAACTAAACAATTTTGCCGTGAAACTAGGGCAGTTTTCGAGTTAAAGCTTGACAAACTTTTATTTTCATGTTTTTATTGTGTTTTTTGTGGTGTAACGAAGCGCACCGGGAACAGATAGTAGTTTAAAAAAATATCAAAGAATTTACCCGTTATAAATTTCAGAATATGCATATCCCTCCTATTTTCCTTCCCTATCGTTTTAGATGGCTAAAATTTACATTTAATTTTAGTTGATCAAAATCGGAGGGGGTTTGATCGATTTAGCATGGAATGACCTCTCACTGATTCAGCGTTACTTGCATCAGTTTCACTAAACCTTAATATTATTTGTCGATAAATTATGATAATCTTTGTTAAATTTAAATAAAAAAATCAGTCAAGTTAGACTCACACACGTAGGGTTCCGTACTATGTTTAGTACAACTTTAAAAATTCCAGTTGTTAATTTTTTTATGTCTTATGAGTCACCCTTTAAATTTATAATTAAAGTCAAAATCGCGAAAATTGAATCACTGTTGGAACACCCTTTAAATTTTAGTAATTGTTGTTATAGTGGCCATGGTAATACAGTTTCTATAAATATATACATGCGTCTACCTATTTCGGTTCAAAAAATAAGGTAATATACTTGAAAAACATGTCACTGATGGAACACCCTTTAGATATTAGTAGTTGTTACAGCGGCCGAAGTATAACATCTACTGTAAGCATTTCAAGAGTCAACTATTACGGTTGAAAAAATAAGGCTTTTTACGTACAAATCATGTCTCTGTCGAAACACCATTTAGTTTTGTTATTTGTTTTTTTTTTAAGACAACAGTACCTCTGCGAAGAATCTATCTATTATGGTTCAAAACTATCGGAACACCCTTTAATTTTTAGGATTATTTTTTGTTATATAGCGAACTAAGTTTTATTAACTGTTTGTAAATCTTTAGTCTATGCCTCCTTCAATTCAAGAAATAAACACATATTCGTGAATAACACCTCTCTATCGGAACACTCTATAAGTTTTAGTATTTGTTGCTATAGCGGCAAAAGTTATACATCATCTGTGAAAATTTCAAGAGTCTACCTATTACGGTCCCAGAGATAAAAGGCGCTGACAGACGGACAGACATTGTAGCGAAAACAATAGGGTTTCCTTTTTACCCTTTTCGTACGGAACCCTAAAAAGATTAAAACATCAAAAAATTAAATTTTTTCGGCACAGTTTGATATGGGTTTCCATTAGAAAAATAAAAGAATTTAATTAAAAAAAAATTTAATTAGTTTTTATTTTTATTCAAGTTTGAATGTTTTACACTTAAAATATAAATAATTTCGATTTACATATTTCCTTTTAATTAATTTATGAAAAAATATGATTTAGTTTCGAATGCAAAATAAATACTAAGTCAAATGTTTACAATGAACCAAATTATTAACTAAATACAAATTGTATTAATTTAATTTATAAACTTACTGAACAATGAACAGAAATATGACAACAATTCTCCAATAGACTTAACGAGTAAAAAATTGTTTGTTATAATTTTTTTTAGAATTTCGAAAATAATTTAAACTTGAAGTTGGGATGTTTATAGACGAAATAAGATTTGTGTAGATTTAACTAAATGCACCACAGAAAGCACCAATTAATTTATATATGTATAATTAAATAAAAGAAATAAATAATAAAATAAAATAATTTAAGATTAATAAATTAAAATAAATTAAAAATTTTGAAAAAAAAACTTTAAAAGTAATTTTTGTAAATTACAACAAAGAGCAGCGTTAATTAAACAAAATAAAAAGAAAATAAATAATTGAATAATTAACTATTGCAATTATGCCCGAAAATTTTTAGTTACAAAAAATTAATTTAGGACTTTCAGTCATTTTTGTTCTCCAAACTGTTTTCCTTTTTCATTTGTTTAGAATTTTCCAGGAAACCAATTAATTTTGTCGCAGTAAAAAATATTTACGGAAAAAAGCCTGAATTATTGCATAGATTCGTGAGACAGGCTGGCGGCAGCAGCTGCGGCAGCTAAAGAATTTTGAACGGCTACCACGGCCGCAGCATTTTGGGCACTTTGTGTTTGATGTTGCTGTTCGCGCATACGGAATAGCCGCAAAGTCATCCATGAGGCCAGGGTACCCTGCAGTGGCATGGGAGTTTGTTTCTCCAAGGCTTCTTTTTGCAGTTGGTAGCGATACAGCAAGGAACCAGCTATTAAAGCTGAAACAATGGTGGCCGATATAACCACAATGAAGAGTATGCTGAAGCCAGGTACAGGCATACAAATGCCATAGACCACTTCTTCACTTATCTTGCCTTGGAAAACTGTTACAGCTTCCTGTTTGACATCGGGAGAGAAAGCTAAATCAGCTTCAGAAATAACATCGTACAGACCGCTTACACCCACATCAGCACTGCGTACTTTACGATCTGAAATCACTATAGAACGTCTCCTACGTCGGGACTTTCCTTCTTGAGTTTTGTTGGTGGTTTCTTTAGAATCTTCCTCTTCGTGATGATCTAGATCGATGTGATCTTCTTGTGTTTGTTTCAAAGCCTCAGCTTGAGGTCTGTAAACTGGTCTTGGCTGCTCATCTTTGTCTTTATGTTCTAATGATCTTGGTCCTGCCATTGGTATACCCATACGTTTTTGCGCCAATTGTCTGGGACCGTGCGGAAATTTACCACTCTTGCGCAATTCCATATATTGAGATTCATCCAAGTCGGCTAACTCTTCCTCGCCGAATATATCTTCCAAATCGGCCTCTTCGGGATCTTCATGTACCGGTCGGGGTGGTAATTTAGCATTCTTTTCGTGTATGTTGTTGAACTGATCCAAGATATTGGCAATGCCACTATTTATTTGGGACAATTGTTTTCGATTGTGTATGATGTCATCATAGAAAATGTCATGATCATGTACACCAGCCTCAGGATTACCTATGCCCATATCATTGGTTTGGCCAGCCATGCTGTTATGATGAACTCCACCTCCTAAACCACCCCCTAACCCGGCAGTTTCTGCTAATCCAACTCCTCCTCCTCCGCCACCACCGCCACCACCACCACCACCTATGCCGCCATTGCTCATTTCACTTAGTAAATTATTTTGATTGATCATATTGTCATTCATCATTATATCTTTGCGTTCGTTGGCATTTTCGTTTAGCTGACAGTGATCCAAACAACCATGTCTACATATCTCAACCTTGCACTTGATGTGAACACTCAAAGCATCGGGAAATTTGAAGGCATGGAAGAATGCATACGTTATGACAGTTGCTCTCTCATCTGGGGCTCTGGCTTTTAAGAAGCGTGATATCATTTTAGGTCGCAAGACACAACCAAACTCATCGGAAAGATTGATAACATGTCCGGAACCATCCGAAGCTACACATGACTTGACGCGCATATCAAATTCGCCTGAAGGAGAAAAGAATTTTCAAATATTATATTAGTTTTTGTTTATTTATCTAAAGAAGAACTCTTAAGAGAGGAGTTAAAAGCCCTAAAGTAGATCATTTCTATATTAACAATGAAGTATCGTCTCTTAATTGTAAATAATATTAATTTAAATCTTGTGTGAATCTGATTCAGTAACCCCGATTGAGTCAGTTACCCCGAAAATTATTGATAAAATACCCTATAAAGTTTTGAATGACTACGAAGTTGAAGCCCAACCACACTAGTCCCTTGGTTAAAAAAGAACTAAGATCACTGACAATAATCACAATCGTGTTAGTGAGAACTGACTTAAGGCTTTACGTTATGATTTTGCATTTGGCAGGAATTTTATTTGATCTTGTATGAATTTTATACTAATGGCTGCAAGAGAACTTAAAATGATAATGCTAGACAGAAATATTGTTCAAATGAAAGTTTTTTATTATAATAATTTCATAACATTTATTTTTTAAATATGATATCCGACATATGTATGTCCACCGCGATTATCAGTCCATTTTTACAACCTTTTCTAATAAACTAATGAATTAACATAGTCCCATAAAAAAAAAATCACATCATAAATGTACAAGTTAACTGTACATTTATGGAAATTTAGTTGTCAATTAATTCAAATTTGTACTAAATCTATTCTTAAGCGCGCTGGATGGTAAGTTGCGACTTCTTGTTGGAACCAAATGTCGTTGATGTTTTGAAAACAAAAATCATTGAAAGAAAAAAGTACCGATGATGTCGCCAGAAATAGATTTAATGATGATTCGTTAACTGCTTAAGGATTGCATTCGTTTCAAACACGGCAATTTTGCTTATTTACGTAACCATTTAACCAGTCATGAACTTCAACTCTAAACACAATTCTTTGATAAAAATGGTATCAGTAGCAATATTCTCTTCGGTACGCAAATTTGTTTGTCTTGTTGATGGTCTTGAATGAAGAAGAGTAAAATAAATGCGAAAACGATCAACAACTGCACGAGTTGCTTGCTCGCGAATAGATTTATTTTTTTAAGTTAATTTCTAGCGCTAAACGATTCATGTTGACTTGCCAAACCTTAATGAACAAAAGTGTCAACACAGTTTGAAATTTTCAATGGTCAAACCTAGTTATCGATAGTTCTCATGCAGCTAATTTTATTTTTATATTTATTTAGTGTGATCTTTGTAATATCAATTTGCTGTTGGGGTTTACTGAAGAAATTGTTTATCTTTAAATACTTACCACGAAAATCATTGATGGCAACAACTAAAGTGAGAGTAGAACCTAAAGGAACGATTCCGCTAACAGGTGGAGCCCATGGACCTTTACCGTGTTGAATTTCCATCCAACAATCAACATTGTCACCTATAGAAAAGAGAATATTTAGCTTTTTTAATATCATACCGGAAAAAGGTGAAGTATTTCAAGTCATTTTCTTATAAAAATATAATATATATTTTCCAAGAATACAAATGTTCCCATTGGGATCAAAGAAAAGGTTTTGTTGTTGTTGTTGTTGCTACATGTAAGTACTCACCTCTAAAATCCAATTGTATTACATCTAGATCAGCAATTACCATTGGTGGCTTCGATGCTGTTTTCTCATAATCATTAAACCATTCACAACGCAAGCGTTTAGCTTCATCCCAGACCTCCAACAGATCTTTGTCATATTGCACGACCACCTGGATAAAGAAAGTAAATCCATGAATGAAACACAACATAACAAATATTTGTTTAACAAAAAAAAAGAGAAAAAAAGCAAACAAAACAATAAAAAAGCAAAGAAAAATATTTCACATGCAAACAATGAAAATTGCATGATGTTGCATTGCAATCAACATTTTGCAGCAGCACATCAGAAATGGTGCACAAAAAAGGGGGAATACTTAACACACAACAGCAACAACATCAGCAGAGACAACAAGTGCAACTTAACTGTAGGTTTCAGATAAGTTTTTTTTTTTTTTTTTTGCTGTCGGTGCAACGGTGCAACCCACCAGAACAAAGTATCCATGAAACAATCAAAAAATATCATAATAAAAGAATGAATAAGAACCGTTTAAATTTTTTTGTCATAAAAATCCCCTTGCGAGGGTTTATGGCCAATTTGTTTTTATTTCATTTCTGATCTTAGCAATCCTTTGGTTTCGTTATTTATTTTCAACATTTTGGTTGATTTTCAAGGGCTTTTTATTTTTAACGTTCTGGCTTTTGGGCAGTACCATCCATGTATGTTTAAGCGATTAAATCTGCTTAATTGTTTATTTGTGTGGAAGAGATTTATTGCCTTTTTAAAACAATCAGTGATTTGTAAATGTTATAGAAAGTGCTGCTGCTGATGCTGCTACAGTATCATTTAAAACTTACAACAAAGGGCCATCGTTGGTGATTTGAATGGAGATAGCAGTAGTAAAATTTTGAATTATTAAACGTTTTTATGGTCACAATTATAGTTATCGGATATAAATAATCCAAAACAAAAAAATAATTGTTTTATTATTGTAAAATAGATACAAAATTGCAAAATTCATATGTATTTCTGATAACAATACCATGGTAAGTCAAAATGTCCTTGCATAAATATATATGCTTTTGGGTTCTTTTTTGTATCTTTTAACATAGACTTCATGTGGGTATATCTTGTATGTATGTACTTTCTGCTTTTGAGTTGAGGAGATCTCTGGCAATCACAGAGATCTCCTCAACTCAAAAGCAGACTTAAGGAATGCACGAACCGGCTAAGAGACATGCTGGAATCTAGAAGAGTAGCATCCCTGAAAAACTATTTGGGAGACCTAGACGCAACTCCTCAATCAGATTATTCATTATGGCGTGCTTGTAAAACTCTTAAAAGGCCAGTCTTACGTAAGCCTCCCCTGCGAACTACATCTGGAGGCTGGGCAAGGAGTGATTCCGAAAAAGGAAATTTATTTGCTGCACATTTGAAAAAGGTTTTTATCCCAAATATATCGACTGATATAGTTGAGTAGCCAGTTCTCGAGGCTAGTGCTGCAGTACCGATAAAATTTGAATTTGGTGATCTTGAAAAGGCAATAACGGATTTGAACACCAAAAAAGCCCCTGGCGTTGATAAAACCAGTAACAAGATGTTAATTGAGTTGCCCCGTGTAGCTCGCAGAGTCGTTCTTTTTATTTTTAATGCCATTTTACGTTTTGAGTACTTTCCCACAGATTGGAAGGTGTCCTTGGTTACCATGATTCCTAAACCAGGAAAAGACCACACAAAAATTGAATCATACAGACCTATAAGCCTTTTGTCAAATATGTCAAAGCTGTTTGAGAGGATGTTAATAACTAAGCTTAACCCTATTCTAAGCGACAAAGGATGTATTCCAAACCATCAATTCGGCTTCAGGAAAAAACATAGTACGATCGAACAAACTCACAGGTTAGTCAATGTTGTTAAGAAGACATTTGAAGAGAGAAAATACTGCTCTGCGCTTTTTATCGACGTTTCTCAAGCATTCGATAAGGTATGGCATGAAGGCCTAATATATAAGCTAAAACTGAATTTTCCCGTAAACCTATATAAGCTGCTAGATAGTTATTTAACCGAACGAAAATTTATTGTGAAAGAAGGAGATTTTTTGAGCTCACCCCAGCCAATCGAAGCCGGAGTTCCCCAAGGTAGTATATTGGGGCCCTTTTTATACTTATTGTATACTTCAGACATGCCAACTAGTAACCGAGTTCACACATCGACATTTGCTGACGACACAGCTTTTTTGAGCATTCACGAAAGTCCCGAAGTAGCATCACGATATTTACAAGACCATATATCCAATTTAGAAAAATGGTTGAAGAAATGGAGAATAAAAGTGAATGAACAAAAATGTACTCACATAACTTTCACACTGCGTAGAAAATCTTGCCCCCCTATTCGGATAAATAACCAAACGATACCCCAGCTTTCAGACGTCAAATATCTCGGCATACATCTTGATCGGCGCCTTACATGGAAACGCCACATAGAAACAAAGTTAACACAAATGAAGTTAAAAGCAGTCCAACTACACTGGCTTATTGGCAGAAATTCTACTCTAGCTTTAGATTGCAAACTTTTCTTATACAAGTCACTTCTAAAACCAATATGGTTTTATGGCATTCAATTATGGGGCACTGCCTCAGCTACCAACGTAGAAAAAATTCAAAGGCGCCAAAATAAGATTCTACGTATTATTACATCTGCTCCCTGGTATATAAAAAATTCGAACATCCATAGAGATCTAAACGTGCCATCAGTTAAAGCAGAAATAGCGAAACTTGCATAAGGTATTTAAAGAAGCTTGAAACTCATCCGAATCCACTGGCCCGTAACATACTAACTGAACCTGGTTACATTCGACTAAGAAGGAGGGACACTGCTTCTCTCATCCGTACATCAGAGGGATAACCCACAAATTACAGTAACCGTGAAACATACATTTTTTTGTCCAGCACTGGTTGGACTTAACAAGTATATTTTTAGACATAAGATATGAGTAATTATTGATAGTTCAATTATATTGAAGATACAATAAATAAAAATTGCGAAAAAAAAGTATGTACTTTCTCTAGAGGTTCCATAGCGATTCTCCAACATTTGTAATTCCTCTGAAAAGTGAAATTACGGAGAGACCGACAGACAGGCATCTATTGCAAAAATCTTTTTTCCTTTTCTGTAAATTTGGAAACAGCAAAAAATCTCCCAGAAAACAAATCTCAAAAATAATGCCCTATTACATCCGAGTCATTAACAGGTAAATAGTGTTTTAAGAGCGGTTTAAACCTTAAGACAAACGTACGTAAAATCAAAGATAATCAGATATCAAAATTCATCCGTGTAAATAAAATCAGAATAAAAATCTTACGATTAATTTTTTTTGCGTTTACAACAGTGGTACCTAAACAGAACTAAACTAAACCTAAAAAGAGCTTCTCACTTAATGCCTTCTATAATGGGTGCTTAGGCCTTCTCTCCCTACGACCCTCATTTTTCTGTGCCTTACAAAAAAGGTCTTTTAGAAGGCCTTGACTTTCGCTTCCTAAAGATCTATTACGCATCCCTACATCCCTTTTCGTAGAAATTAAGCGTGATTTTTTATTTTTATATCATTTTTTACGGCAAAAACATAATTTTATATTTTTAGATTTTCATTTATAAAAAATAAAAGTTGATTTAATTAAATGCTACTTGCCATTTAAATGCCTTCATGATAGTCTATCATTCTGGAGTCGTGGGTTCGTTTCCCAAACAAAATTAAGAAGAAATTTAAATATTTACATAAATGAAAAATCAAATTAGGCCCACTATAACTTCCCAATAGCTAAAGTTAGATGGCTTATATATTTAACGGGCTACCCACTGTGCACTTCACTACAAACATTCATAAAAAATACAATAAACACTTGAAAGAAAAGTATGGCCAAGCTTTTCTCACGTCAAAAATGTTTTAGTTTATATGCAAGGTACGACGCCCACTGTTCTCATCCGATCTGTATTTTGCTAAACTATACGTATTAACACTATGATAATTTTTTACTTTTTATGGGTGCTACCACTCCCACTATCCTAATCCAGTCTGTATTTTGCTAGACAATGCAAATTAGTCTGAGGGTTACTTGTGCTAAGTTTCAACACTCTACCTATTATACTTCTCTAGGTATATGAAAATAATTTTTCACTTTTTCAATGGAAGGTATCACGCCCACTATCCCAGTTCGTTCTGTATTTTGCTACACTACTGTTACCAAGCAACAGGATATAAATATTTACTTTGTATGAGAGGTGCCACGCCCATGGTAAAATAGGTTACTTCATAAAAAGAAATATCCTAAACGTATATCTAATAATATACTGCGAAAATTCCAGAAAGAACTGTCCACTGAAGTAGGCAACTATATCTTTCCAACAAACAAAAAAACACATTTTATCCTTTTTATATACACACAGATTTATAAAGAGGTATCAATGTTTAAGTAATATTGTAGAAAAGGGTGCATGGCAAACTTGACAGCGACTTTTATTTCTGAGATCAGGATATTTATAACACTATTCAAAGACCTCTACAATTATTTTTAAACCTTATATAAATTTTAGAATTGTACCCCCCGGGGGTACCAATTGTCGTTGCAGTACATTCTCAAATGCCTTGACGCGGTGCTCACGGGGAAAATAGGTGTACCAGACGCTAGGGTTCCTATAACCTAAATCTGAAAGAAAAGGTCTGTTGTTTTATTACACGACCAGTGCACAAGGGACTGGTACTACGGGAATCGGTAGCCCCACAGAGAGCCTATCCTCTCTGTGACCGGTTGTTGGTAAGGTTCCCTTCGGGGGTACACGTGGAGGTTGTGGTTTAAGATCGATTTATGTAGGTATGGTGCACGGTCGATAAAGTGTGCTGTTGCGCTCTCAACAGAACGGAGTTTGGATAGTCTCCAAACCCCTAAGCAAGAGGCGATAATATGGATTTAGGATTGCCATATTATTTAAATTGCTACTCATTGTGACTGTATCACACATAAATTGCGATACTGGCGGCAACGTCATATCGTGGAGTGTTTGCTATACTACACAATGGTCTACGCTTAAATTTCACTCGGTGGCAAGACCATCGTCGGGTGAGGGCCTACACGGTCAGGTACTGACGTAAATCTGTATCACCAATGTATCGTGATACTTTCAAAGTAAAATCGAAAAAAATACTGTCAGGAAGTTCAAAGTAAATCGAATCAATGTCCCACCAAAGAAAAAATTTCTTAAAATTTTAGACTTAGCCATTCCTGTAAACCCCCTCCCACAGACAAGTTCGATCGTATGAATTTTTTTAGATAATCCTAATAGAATATTAAATATGAATTTTACCGTTATAAGTTGAATCATGCTCGAAAATAATTATTTTTGGTTTGGAGATGATACTTCTCCCCTCTTCACAAAGGCACATACTAAATTTCATTTCGATTTGTCAAACGATATGACCAGTAGAGCCTTCTCAAAAATAGTGGTATGCACACCCACCCACAGACATCATCGGAAAAATAGTAAGAATTAATTCAGAACACCTCAAAACTTAAAGATCCGGAGAAATCCCGGCATCGATTTTTTTCACGATTAGTATTTTTACTTTTATCTTACATGTGGTAATGTAAAAAGAAAAGTTGACAATAATCCTTTGCTCTATCACTCGCACCTGCTTAAATAAAATTCTCCTTGATCTGTGCGATACCATTCGTGCTCTACTATATAAAAATTTGAGATTTCGTAACACTTGTGTGATAAATAGGTTAATTTTCTGGTTTTTAAACTTGATTTTATTTTTATAAAAAATTTAAATGCTGAAACATGTTGCTTGAATAAATATGTTTAAGTCAGTAAGGCCTGACTTCGAATTTTTGACTTATGGGTCTGCCTCGAATAGCTAGCTGCATTGCGGTTTAAATAAATCTTTTAAAACCTAAAATTATTAATTCAAACGTCATACATCAGTGGAGTGCCATATAAAACTCAATTTAAGTTAATTAATAAAAGCTGACTTTGGGAACTCTGACTTTCTGTACGGGCGTGTAGATCGGACTGTAAATCCTGGAGGAGGCGAGTAGCAGAAATAATAAAGCGGAATAACCTGAAGTAACGCCATACAATTTTTTCTTTAAATAATTTCGCTTATGCCAAAAATTATTATTGAAACATAAATATACAGTCTATTTGAAAGTTTGCATTAAATAATTACCGTGTTTTCATAAAATTGTCCATTTAAGTCTGGTTTTGTGCCACATCTGGAGTATGATATTCTGAATGAGAAGAAAGTTTTACCCGTCGACGGAGGTACATAGACGCAACGTGGATCACTGTGTTGACCTAAATGTAAAAAGAGGAAACATGTTAAATAATAGAAATAAATGAAAAAATATATAAATGAAAATACACACCCTTTGAACTAACAATACCCTCAAATGGATGAGAAAATGTTAAATGTACATCCATGTGATCCTTACCGCACATCACTTCTAATGAGACTATGTTTGGCATACCATCCGGCCTTTCCATTGGCCACAATTCATTACCAGCTAAAACTAAACTAAACTGCAATGAGACAACAAAAAGTAAGAAAAATTATTAATTAATGTTTGTACAAGTTTGAGAAAGAAGAATCTACTCAAATGTGCAATAAATGGAATTTTTAATTAAAGTCTATGGGAAATGGTTGGTAAATAATAATTTTGCTTAAGACAATCACTTTGTGCCAGCAAAAACTTCTTTTAGAAATAGAACAGACTTAACATAGTTAAAAAGAAAAAAATGAAATGAAAAGAATGAGCTCATATTTCAAATAATACTTCAAACTAGTGCAGGCTAATTAGGAGACACCCTACGTTCATACCTTCGGCATTTACTATGAAAATACACAATTTCTAAAGTACTTTAAATCATTTTGATATCAAAGGGCTTGTTTTTGCAAGAATGATAAAGCCTTGTACGGAAGAACATATTTTCTGAGATTAATTTTTTTATTTTTAAATCAGTTTTCATTTAGCTCATTACACTATACCTTTTTTTAACAAAGGTATAGAAACATACATATATTTCTTGAGTTGTTTTTCGCTTTTCCTCGATACAATTTATCCAAGGATTCTCTAAATTTTTTAAGCTCTTCCCAAGGTATGAATTCGAAAAATGCTTTTGTTAGGGAGATAAGCACAGTATTTACCTCAAAAAGAATACTTAATTTCATTTAAAAGAAGCCAAAATTTATCAAAAGTTATGGGCACCCTGTTCTGATAAACAAATATCAAGTAGAGAACAGTGAAACCAATTATAGGACGCCTTTAATTCATTGCGATATAAGGATTACTACAATCATGACTGGAAACATGTGGACAACAGCACTTGTGGATTTGGACATATTCTTATAGTTCAAATAATGGTGCCGGAGTGGAGTTGAATGCGTGAAGTTGGAAATTAGACCCAATCCTAAACTGATAAACTTATGTAGCATTTTCAAAGCCGAACTATTTGAGATAACTGAAGCTAATAGATGGCTTTTTAAGAGGCTAAAATTTTCTAGCGATATTACCATTTACAGGGATAGTCTCAAGGATTTTTAGAAATAACTGCCAGTTATGTAGACAATAACCCTAATCTTGGCTCTGTATCTCGGAAGACAAGGGATAGATTTATATGCGATGTTGTTATAATGTGAAATAAGTCATCAAGATGCATGCAGACGAAATCCTTGCTGGAGAAGAAAGTTAAAGTGTAACTGATAAAGTTATAACGTGTGAGTAAGTCTGAGGGTACAATCATACTGGATATTTCTTGAAAAAAATTCGACTTTGTACTAACGATATCTGCAACTGATGTGGCAATGAAAAGGAAATACTTTCGACTATCTTTGCTAACAAACTTCATTATAACTCAGTCGTAACAATTGCTTTGGTCCTTTTCTCTTTTTCTTATTGCCAAAGTTCAGAAAATGCTGTAACGTGCCGTCCCACAGAGGACGGAGCCGCACATTAGGCCAAAAATTAATTTTGAGAAATGTAAAAATTCAAATAGAAAAGAAATTTCTGCATCGTATAGCGAATTTTCAAGGCTTTTGCTTGAGATTTGTCGTTTTGGGACACTGTTAAAATCAGGAAAGTTGAGTAAATCGCATACGTTTTTAATGACTTTAAACTATTTTGAGAGGTTTGCAATATATTTTTGGTGGCTAAACAAATAAAGATTTTGTATTGATTTTTTTTTTTCTGTGAAAGGGTTTATTAGTAGCTACTTATGTTAATTTTTAGAATTTTTTTTTTAATTTTTAATGATAAAAAATTTCGTTCAAAATTAAAAAACGGTTTTTTTTATAAAATTTTTTGTCAAAAAAAGTGAAAAGCTTTTTAAGAGTGATCTCCATCGCGATCCAAAAAATGTTATATATCACTACAAAATTTACGATCTTTACTTTTATACTGTAAAGAAAAAAACGTTGCGCGTTTTTGCGCCATTTTTTTTTGCGAGTAAGAAACCCTTGTATATTCATAAAATGTTTTGGTTTTTAATAACTGAAGGTATATGTTTTTCATTAAATCATTACATCTAACACTGTTATTGCCTGTACAAAAAACAATTTAAATATCAAAAGAGATATAGACGTAGGCCAGAATTCGCCTATTTGACAGCATATTACACCTGTCATATAAACTGACAGTGAAAAAATGGCAAATAAAATCTGATGCGGACAAAACCATAGAAGTGATTTAGGTCTAATAGTGGGTGTACCGAAAGCTAGATTTGGAAACACCAACGATGGTAACACTAGCAGAAGATTTTTTTCCAATCCTGAATTAGCTGCAGAAATAACTGGAATTGAGTTTGATTTCATATTCCGAATCAAGGTTATTATTGAAGTAATATAAATTGGTCACAAAATCCAAATGCACGAGTTTCCCGATTATTGCTTAGATACTGCAAAACTTTACTTTTCTTTTACACCTACAATGCACAAGATTTAAATACATGGTGCAACTGTTATGAATGAGGCATTGTTGCCTATTGGGCTGTTATCAGAAGAAGCGGGTGAGGCACGAAACAAACATTTCCGGCTTTAGAGGCAGAATTTTGCTAGAAAGTTTTCAAGGGTTCAGTGTAACATAGATATTATTCATAGGCTTTTGCTAAGTTCTGACCCACTCTTTACTAGACCCACTCCAAAAAAAGGTCATTACCTTTTACGAAAGAAGCAATTTCTTTCATGCTTCCACCTGTACTTAACGCTGAAAAGGATTCAGATGCGAAAGAGGTCTTTGAAGAATCAGACGAAGAAGAACCGTGGCACTCATCCTGATCTTAGTGCAAAAGAGAAGTTATTTTAAATAAATTAATTGCTATAATTTTAAATAAAATTTATCGTTACAATTATAAATAAGTTATTACTATGAATAAATTAATTATTTTCCGATAAATAAAATACTATAAAGTAACAAATTACAAAAATATTTTTTTAATAATATTCTTGGGAGGCGGAGATTGGTTAGGCATTGGAAAGCTTAAAAATGAATAATTTTAGGAAATTGGCAAAAAAAAAAAATTTCCAAGGGACATTTTGGGGGTGGGATTGAAAGAATACCCCCTCCTGCCCATAAAATAAATGTTTATGGTTTTAAGAAGTATGTAATCTATTTCTTTTAATAATTGCATTATTTTTTATTTCACCGCCCACAAAATGGGGCGGGGATAAAAATGGCATTTAAGTATCTCTTGACTCCAACCTTAAGTTTTTGAACATTCTTTGACCTTAAAAGTTGTAATTGCTAAACAAAATGACGAGGAAATCAAAAAAAAACTTGCATTTTTCAGAGGTAGGATTAGTTCTTCCAAGGGGAACTTTTTTCTACTTGATCCGATTTTTCCTATTTTATAGCTTTGACAGCCTATGACCATAACAAAGTTTCATTAACCCAAGAGCACTCAGTGCATTTTTAAAGCCACTATAAGATACAAAAATAATGTCCGGCTAGATTGGCAAAATACTCCTATGTGCGTCCGCACGGAAGTAAAAACAAAACAACAACATGTCGTGTAAACACAACCATAACGTAAAAAGCAAACAAACAACATACTACTATCTTCATAATTCTCATTTCCTTTGTGTTAAAATAAATAAATGTAGAAAAGGTTGCCAGAAAACCAGCATGTTGCGATCCCTACAAAACAGCCAATTGTAACATTATATTAGTCTTAGAGATTAAACTTGCACTCGCATAACAGAAGAGCCCGCCAGTAATCCAATTAATATTTTTGAGATATATCTGCTTGCGATTGAGTATCATAAAATAACACAGCGGCTTCGGCTGGTTGTGCCTGCAGCGGTTTTTTTCTGACTGTACCAAAAGCGACTTCGGTTGACTGTGCCAACTTTGACTTCGACTTACTGTTCCCCTAGAGGTCTTTTGACTGACTGTTTCAGCTGACTGTTTCCTATCTTAAAAAACCATTGCAGTATTGTAGACGTTACTTTTTAGCAACATTGTACTTATCTAAAATCCTAGATTAAGTTATCATTCGAACCTGCGCATTTTCGATCCAGTAGACCCGAACCTGCTCATTGATCCAGTACAGCCTAATTAGTTGTTAACGGTATCTGCATACCCGAACCTGTTATTTGAGGAATCAGCTGATCTCGTTCCAACCAATTAACCGTTGATTGTTGTTTATCATCATGTTTGGCTATGCGATTTCATGTATAAACAAGGAATTGTATACTACTGAATAATAATTCGTACGAAAATTATATTTAGAAACTATCTGGTAGATAGAATTACTGTGTGATATTCAATTCATGAGCTAATTGGTCCATATTATTCCGAAAATACTGATCAAAGTATAATCGTCAGAGCGATGCACACTGGTTTAAAAACTTTGTTTCTTTTAGAAATAATTCGGTAGCTAGTAAATATATTTTTCAAAAATAATGTTCGCAGAGGTGAAGCAGAGTGGAGATGCTCACTCTCAACCATATCTGTTGAGAGTGTTCATCGTTTCCGAGGTTTTATTTAAAATTTCTATGTTATTAAATTTAAATATTCAATATAACAAATCACAAGGCACCGCGCAAACATGTTAATCTAACAATGTTTGGTAATAAATAATATTGGGGCAAAACAAATAAACAAAAAGTTGCTCTCATTGCTAACCGTAGGTTGGCTGAAGAAACAACAGAGATAAGGTAGTAAATATTAAAGAAAGATATCAAACAAAAGGGAAGAGGAATCATTAGTGTACAATTGTAACAAATTTACCAACCCTGGTACGAACTAGGTTTTGCGCATATGGGCGATTAAACGAGAGTCCTTGTTCTGGAGCATTTCTGGTTTAACAGGGGATTGCCACATATTGATTTATTGGAAGCAAAACTTGATAAAGATGTTATCTGATGAAAAGTTCAATTTAATTTTCCAGCCTGATCCTGTAAACTGAAATACAAAATTGGCCCAATAGAAAGTTATATGTCCGGAGCAGTTATGGTGTTCATACGAAAGACATTATCTATACTTACAATAAAACAGAAACTTATTTCCTGTCGCTTTCTACGTTCGCGTCACTACTGGATGGATTTTAACAAAATTTTGTGAAGAGGTATCTTAGTATCATGATTCCAATATAAGATACTTTTCTCCGTAAAAATATCTTATTTCCAAGAGAAAGTAGAGAAAAAGCAGTGAAAGTACGCAATTTTGCCGATATGAGGCTATTGCATATTTTAAGGTTTACAGAGCTTAAAAATAATTTTTAGAATTTTATCCAGGGATGGGATAAATTAAATACGTATACGTGAAGTACTATAAAAGTAAGAATCATAAAATTTTGTGTGGATTATTTTCAAAGCAAAATCGAACAAAATATTGTCTGGATGCATACAACGTTTGGGGCGCAGCTAATTATAAATAAAAACATTGTTTCCCACTTAATAAAGTGTGTGGAGTATAATTTCAGATTTAATATTATTAATAATTCTTAATAAAAAATCAACGTGATAAGTTTTTGGCAGGATAAATAACGAACAAACTTAACTAACAGTGGTGATGTAGAGTACAAAGGCATTTCATTTCTGAGAAATCACAACAAGTATTTGTGCTTTTTATAAAACAAAAAATTCTACTTATCTTCTTTTTCTTAGTTCGACATAACAATGGAAATATAATTATGAATTCATTCTGACGTTAATTCCCGCTCTTTATTTTCTTAAAACAACATGCAAAATTTTGCATTAATGTTGTAAAAATATTTAAACTTGCAACAAGAGGAAAGAAAGGAAGAAAGAAAGAACATAAACAAACTTTTAAATTCTTAACCAAAATATATTTTTTACTTCATTGGCTTTAATTAAAGTTTAACATGTCATGACTGTTATAGTTGACCATAAACTTAATTTGTTTATTTTAGAAAATTCCTATCGCAATTAAGTTGTCTTAATTTTTATCAGATTTATATCACAAACCAATAGTTACTCGTCGCTCTTGCTCAGATTTTATAAAAAAAAAAAAACAGAAACAAAGTTTCACTTAATCACTGAAGTTGCAGCAAACGAAGGAAAAAAAGAAAAACTGAAATAAATAAGCGGCTACAAAAACTTTTACTATTTCGACCAGATTTTCTTGTTCACAATTTTTAATCTCTAGCAAAACGTGCATGAATTAAAAACATTAACAAAAAAAAACATTTTTTTCTACTGATTTTAAACTTGACTAACTGTTTTAAACTTGAACTGATTTCAAGTTTAGTTTTTTATTTTTCTATATTTTCCAAGTGGTAACAGGCAGACGGAGCGAGAAGGGGTGATTGAAACCGTCACTTCTTTACCAACAAATTGCAGTTTAAACGCAGCTGCAACACATGATTTATTTTCATGTGTGCTATGCAAAGAATGTTGTTGCAAACAAAAAGCGACTAAAACAAAGACAGACAGACAGACAGACATTGTGGCCATTATACTCATACATGTATGCAGCCATATGCAAAGAATTTTAGAAAATTTTAATTTACACTCAAAAAACGAACAAAAAGTTAAAGATTTCCGCTTGATGCATTCGTCAAATTGATGAATGATGAAACAAGGTCGTCATTTTTTTTTGCAATATTACATTTGGAAAAATTTATTTTAATATCAAAAACAACATACGCTTTATTGCTGTTAGTTTTGAGGTTGCTAAGGCCTGTTTTTGTTGGTCTTGCTTTAAGACGTTTCCTATCTCGCTCTGTCATTGTCTCCAGATAAAGTGCACTGTGTTACGGTTTTTTGTGATTTATTTCATTAATGAAGTGCTTTCGGTTTGGTTAATTACCATACAAGTTTCAGATAAATATTTTATTTTTTACTTAACGCTGTAAATCTGATGCCTTATGGAGTACCTTTAATACTCAAACAAAAATAGGGTTTTTTGTCGTGGATTACCAGAAAAAGCGGAAGTGTTAGTAGAGGATTTTAACCGTATTTATTTTATATGATGGAAACCCAATAAAAAAAAATTAAATACAGGTGGCAACCAATAATATTCTGGTATAGTATTTCGGGAGTAACAACTTTCTCTAAGAACGCACGGGTACATAAGTTGGATCAACCTGGCAATATGTTAAAGTATGTGTTGGTATTGCTTATGACGTGATAATTGCCATTTGTGGATGGGCCTATCGAAGCACACCGGGGATAGCTAGTTATAAATTAAGTTATGTGTAATTGAATAAATAAATATTTTACCGACCAAATGTATCTTCGTAAAGAAGAGGAAGAATTGATGAAAGCTGGCATGCTACCGATTGAAAAATGTTATATGTTGTGTTCTCTTTTTTCAGAGGTTTGCGTGGGGGCCACTGTTTATTAAGATTATTTTTTACCCTTAAGAAATAATCCACTGATTTTTGCCGCCATTTGCACTCGCATAGATTGGCCAATATATCACGCAATATACAACCCAAACTAGTAGCCAAATCATCAATAGCCATATTTTGTTCTGCAAATAGCAAACATCTCCTAGCTAAAAACATTTTTTATAGACTGGCAATTACAAAAAAAAACCTTAAAATATCTGCAACACCTCAACGTAACTAAACAATCAAATAATTTATTATGGGGAGCAAGTGGAAACCGTAAAAACCCTGAAATTTGGACAAGAAATGACATACAGTCTACAGTCTATAGGCCTTGGCATTCTAAATATTGGTGATTTAAATAAACTACAAGAATGCAACTGGTATTGAAAACCCTAGTAATATGATGCTCTTCGAGCTAATCAGTATTCCTTATGATGCCATTTTTTGACTTTAGTATTTAACTTTAGATTGGAAGGTGTCTTGGATTACCATAAGCTCATTATCAATCATGGAAAAACTATTATTATTGTTTTTAAGTAAAAGACCCAAGGCTACGGTTGAAGCCAATAATCTTATACGGTGAAAGATCGTTCACATCCCTTAAGACAACAGACAGCCTTCTTAGAATTTTGTTGTGCGAGATCCCAAGGCAGGACACACTTAAGGTACTGTTCTGAAGATATATCGTGTAGCTCACAGTATTTGCATATTTTGATCACAATGTTTCCTAATTTGATAACGAAGATCACAACATTTGGATAACCATGTCGTAAGTAGCTTTAAGTTACTCTTATTGAGTGATAGTATGAAGAACGGAGCATCTGTCCTGGTCGTAGCTTTCTATGATCAGGGATATAAGTTTTTCTGGTATTCCTCTTCTCCGAAGTGCTGACCCTATACAATTTCCATGTATGCTATCAAACGCTTTTTCGAAGTCAATAAAGGAAGATAAAGCTTATAGTTAAATTGATCACATTGCTCCATAATGATGCGAAGGCTGTTTACATGACCGACGCACGAATAACCACTGCGAAAGCCTGCTTGGCAGGAACTGATGTTATTTTCTATATGTTCCTTTACGCGAATAAGAATTATTTTTGATATTAATTTTGCAATAGTTGGCAGCACCTCTCCAGTTGCTTCAATTTTTTAAAAATCCTTTTTTAGCGATCTTAACGATAATACCATATTTCC
This sequence comes from Phasia obesa, assembly GCA_949628195.1. Taxonomy (NCBI): domain Eukaryota; kingdom Metazoa; phylum Arthropoda; class Insecta; order Diptera; family Tachinidae; genus Phasia; species Phasia obesa. The sequence goes on along the minus strand of OX451218.1, from coordinate 32,616,788 downwards.
GTTAAGGACTCGGTTTCCCACGCTTCCGTAATAAGGGCTGTAAGACTTCAAAACTTAACTAAACATTCACTTAAGTAGCAGTCCATTTAAAAGAATCAGAGAGAATAAGCTTTGGCCATTATGAAGGTCAGCTAATAAGTTCTGCTCTAAAAGCGAAATGTTTTTTTAAATATACATAAACTTCGGATCATTTTCTTAAACATTTAATTTTTTAATTTGTAAAAACGTATTATGTTTTCAAATTGGACCAAAAAAAATTATATGTTCTCAGGAAAAGTACCATCAATTTCTTTATGTTTGTGAAAAAGATTAATTAAAGGTGGCAGTGCCCGCCATGTTGCCAGCGTTCTTCTGACAATATTTTGTTCGTTTTTCCTTTGAAAGTAATCCACATCAAATTTTAAGACTTTTACTTTAAAAGTGCTTTAGATATGGTTTATTATTTACTTTATATAGAGGTACCCATCCATGGATAATTACTCATTAACATAGGCTTTGCATCAAAGTTATAAAATGTATATAAAATTGTAAATTAAATAAATAGTTATATGAGTTTTATTTGAACTATTTTTGAATTAATAAATTAAATATTTAGGCTTAAGTTCTTAATTATTAAGAGATAAAGAAAAATTAGATACCAGCAAAGCAGAATGCATTTTCTAGACAGCTACGTCTGTCATCAGTACTCTTATCTCTTTATAATTAAGAACTTAAGCCTAAAAAATTAATTTATTATTTCAAAAATAGTTCAAATAAAATTCATATAATTTCACAGAGCGGGCACGGCTTTGACATTGTTAACTTCAACACTATTGTGTTAATAATCAAAATATACATTTGTAAAATAAAAAATATCTAATTGTTGTTAATTGCTAACCAAAGGATAGCTAATAGCAAGACAGATATATACTATTTTCAAATAAAATAAAATATATAAAGAGATTAAAAATAAAGAAAAATGTTTGCTTGGTAGTATAATATATAAAAGAAATAGGGTTTACAAGTGTAAAACAATTTTAAAAAGCTCTATCTTCTATGAAATATAATGTAAAATTAAAATTTATCAGATTCTATTTATTTGATAAGTTTGTTTAAATGGAAATTAATAACAATTGAAACTACCGGGTAGATCGATACGAAGAGTACTGATGACGGACGTAGCTGTCTAGAAAATGCATTCTGCTTTACTGGTATCTAATTTTTCTTTATCTCTTTATAATTAAGAACATAAGCCTAAATAATTAATTTATTAATTAAATAAATATTGTTTAAAATTTCCCGCTAACAAAAGTAAAAGGTGTCGCCAAGTTTTAAATACCATTAAATCGGAAAAATTGCCTTATTTCGATTACATTAAATAAATAAGTAATTTCATTACTTTATCTCTATTTTCTCTTGGAAATTAGATATTTTTACGGCAGAAAGTATCCTATATTTGAACCGAAATACTGAGGTATCTTCTCGTAAAATTTTGTTAAAATTCAGATACAAATTCCAAAAATTGTTGTTTTGTATTCTATTTTGATTCATACCCGCACCAGCAACGTTTTGAAAAAAAAATCATGTACAGAAATTGTCCTGTTACAGTTTTATTATATGTATAGCTATAATTTATGGAAATACTTTCTATATCCAGAAGTGGATTATTGTGGTCTTTGCATTTCCGAAATTATTGGATTGTAAAAATTGTTTATTCTCTACTGGTAAATGTATTCATAACAACAGATTTTCTAAAAAATCAAGTTATTAAACTATAAAAAAAAAGTTTTATGCATTCAAAATTTTTTATTTCCGCTCCTCCTCTACAATAATATCTATACCACTATATATATAATAAAATTGCAACAGGACCATTTCTGAGCATGAAATATTTTCTGAAAATTTTGATTCTGGTGCAGATAGTAATCGATATGAAATACAAAACAACAATTTTTGTCTGGGTGTGTTCGCTTTACTACTGCTACAATTTTGCGGCTCCTCTTACTGTCAAACCCCGTATATAAATGAACGAAAATGAATTACTAATGACCTGAATTGCTCTAATGAACTGAACTAAGGAGCTGACTAGACTAGTGAGCTGTAGTGAACTAATGAGCTAAACTGAGCTAACAGATAAACCTAAACAAGCGCGTAAGGACGTCAAGCGCCCTGCTTTGAACAAAACTAAATTATATCGCTACTCATTGTAATAAATTTATTCACCCACTATCGTCTATATATGGGACAAACAAAACATCATATCACCAACGACTAGCATAAGCATTAATTGGTCGAAATATAGAAAGTACTTAGTACTCATTGTTCGGAAAACATCCCGCTAAGAACACCTGAAGACGTAGAGCGGAGTCTTATTGATTTTGACCAAAACCTCAAATCAGCTGCCCAACATTCAACAATAACCCGAAAATTAGCTAGATACAATCTAATTTATTCTGCAGATATCGAACGACTGTTGGCTGAAAAAAGAAAAATTCGTAGAGAATGGCAATTACAGAGTTCTCCTCAACTCAAAAGCAGACTTAAGGAATGCACGAACTGGCTAAGAGACATGCTGGAATCTAGAAGAGTAGCATCCCTGAAAAACTATTTGGGAGACCTAGACGCAACTCCTCAATCAGATTATTCATTATGGCGTGCTTGTAGAACTCTTATAAGGCCAGTCTTACGTAGGCCTCCCCTGCGAACTACATCTGGAGGCTGGGCAAGAAGTGATTCCGAAAAGGGCAATTTATTTGTTGGACATTTGAAAAGGGTTTTTACCCCGAATATATCGACTGATATAGTTGAGTTGCCAATTGTCGAGGCTAGTGCTGTAGTACCGCTAAGATTTGAATTTGGTGATATTGAAAAGGCAATAACGGATTTAAACACCAAAAAAGCCCCTGGAGTTGATAAAACCAGTAACAAGATGTTATTTGAATTGCCCCGTATAGCTCGCAGAATCGTTCTTTTTATTTTTAATGCCATTTTACGTCTTGAGTACTTCCCCACAGAGTGGAAGGTATCCTTGGTTACCATGATTCCTAAACCAGGAAAAGACTACACAAAAATTGAATCATACAGACCTATAAGCCTTTTATCAAATATGTCAAAGCTGTTTGAGAGGATGTTAATAACTAAGCTTAACCCTATTCTAAGTGACAAAGGATGTATTCCAAACCATCAATTCGGCTTCAGGAAAAAACATAGTACGATCGAACAAACTCACAGGTTAGTTAATGTTGTTAAGAAGACTTTTGAAGAGAGAAAATACTGCTCTGCGCTTTTTATTGACGTTTCTCAAGCATTCGATAAGGTATGGCATGAAGGCCTAATATATAAGTTAAAACTGAATTTTCCCGTAAACCTATATAAGCTGCTAGATAGTTATTTAACCGAACGAAAATTTATTGTGAAAGAAGGAGATTTTTTGAGCTCACCCCAGCCAATTGAAGCCGGAGTTCCCCAAGGTAGTATATTGGGGCCCTTTTTATACTTATTGTATACTTCAGACATGCCAACTAGTAACAGAGTTCACACATCGACATTTGCTGACGACACAGCTTTTTTGAGCATTCACGAAAGACCCGAAGTAGCATCACGATATTTACAAGACCACATATCCAATTTATAAAAATGGTTGAAGAATTGGAGAATAAAAGTGAATGAACAAAAATGTACTCACATAACTTTCACACTGCGTAGAGAATCTTGCCCCCCTATTCAGATAGATAACCAAACGATACCCCAGCTTTCAGACGTCAAATATCTCGGCATACATCTTGGCCGGCGCCTTACATGGAAACGGCACATAGAAACAAAGTTAACACAAATGAAGTTAAAAGCAGTCCAACTAAACTGGCTTATTGGCAGAAATTCTACTCTAGCTTTAGATTGCAAACTTTTATTATACAAGTCAATTCTAAAACCAATATGGTGTTATGGCATTCAATTATGGGGCACTGCCTCAGCTACCAACGTAGAAAAAATTCAAAGGCGCCAAAACAAGATTCTTCGTTTAATTACATCTGCTCCTTGGTATATAAAAAACTCGAAAATCCATAAAGATCTAAACGTGCCAACAGTTAAAGCGGAAATAGCGAAACTTGCCATAAGTTATTTAAAGAAGCTTGAAACTCATCCTAATCCACTGGCCCGTAACATACTAAATGAACCTGGTTACATTCGACTAAGAAGGAGGGACACTGCTTCTCTCATCCGTACATCAGAGGGATAACCCGCAAATTCCAGTAACCGTGAAACGTACATTTTTTTTTGTCCAGCACTGGTTGGACTTAACATGTATATTTTTATTTTTAGTCTTAAGATATGAGTAATTATTTATAGTTCAATTATATTGAAGATACAATAAATAAAAAATTGCGAAAAAAATTGTAAAAAATAGTAATGTTAACATATTTTTTAGTAATATCTAATAAATTTAATCGCAAAATTAATATAAAATCGCTAGATAAAGCAAAATGGCACCACTCTTACACAAAAAAAAAACAAATACAGTTTCTTTACACCCAACTTCACTACCTAACGCTCTGTCTGGATTTTCCAATTGCTTTTAGGTTTGCTTTATACATTTCGTATGTACATGAGCATTTTTGACCGTTATTTTACGCCTTATGCACTTGTATAGGTTTAGCTGTAAGGAGGTGATCTGAACTAAGAAGCTGTATAGAACTAAGGAGATGAAGTGAAGTCAGGAGCTGATATCAGCTCAGTGTAGATATCAGCTCACTTAGGTCAGTTGAGTGATCCCAACTGCACTGGGACGCTCGTGAATTACACAACTCTAGGTTATACCACTATAAAAACAAAAATAAAAATTATAAATTGTTGTTTATCTTCTCTTTATTATTAACAAAAAATATTCTTACAAATGGCTACCTTTTTAATCTATCTTTTAGATCCACTGCAAAACTTCTGTATTTGTCAATAATTATATGTTGCATTTTAACTTTATGTGAGTACGAAAATAAGTGTTGTTAACAACTTAAAAACCAATAGAAAAATGTTCACTTTATTTATAGTGCAATGGTCGTAAAATAAAATTTCGTATGGTGGTGGTATGGTAAAGTAAAATTTCTGAGTCCGACCCACACTAAGTAAATTTATTTTACTTTTTATAAATTACTTTAATTTTTGAAATTTAAATATTCAGTATTAAAATTCGCAGGGCACCGCGCAAAAAAGTTTACATAAAAAAGTTTTGTTTGATACTAGATTAGTATCAACTAAAAAAACGAATGTTATTGCTAACCGAAGGTGGGCTAAAGCAACAACGAATATAAGGTGGTAAATATTAAAAGAAAAATATCAAACAAAAAAGGCAAGTTTTGGGTTGTGGTAGACTTCGTTCAACTGACGATGATAATTGAATACAGTTTTTACGTATTCCTCTGTCTGAATTTGGTTGGTTAAATAGATGATGCTTACAATTAAACACTACCCAAAGTAGATAGATGCGAAGAATGCTGATGACGGAGGTAGATGTAGAAAATGCATTCCATTCTCATTTGTTATTTAAAATTATTCACCTAATTTGTAATTAATATTCTTTCAACTTATTAATGTTAACATATTTTGTTTAGTAAAATTTAATAAATTTAATCGAAAAAGAGAGATAAAATCGCTAGATAAAGCAGAAAATAGCTAAATGGCAACACTCTTACACAAAAAACAATAACATTTTGTTTGCACACAACTTCACTACCTAACGCTCTGTCAAAATTGGATTTTCCAATTGCAAAGCGTTGACGCCGCGCTATTTAGGTTTGCTTCATACATTTTGTATGTGCATGAGAATTTCTGACAGTTATTTCAAGCCTTATGCGCTTTTTTAGGTTTAGCTGTTATTTGTCCGTGTTTCTCTTGACAACGCACTCTTTTGCAAAAAAATATTTTTTTATGAATAAATGAAAATTGTTAACAAAAAGGTGTTGCATAAAAATATTTTTTATACCATTAATAATTAATACAATTCATAAACAAATTTATAGTTATGTATTTTTATTATTATCAAGAAAATTCAGGAAGAAAAATTTTTGCAATTTGTGTAATTTTGCATCACTCAAAGCATAGACAATTAAATTATCTTTCCTTTGAATTACGATTATATAAAATGTATGTATATGTATGTATGTATGTATGTATGTATGTATGTATGTATGTATGTATGTATGTATGTATGTATGTATGTATGTATGTATGTATGTATGTATGTATGTATGTATGTATGTATGTATGTATGTATGTATGTATGTATGTATGTATGTATGTATGTATGTATGTATGTATGTATGTATGTATGTATGTATGTATGTATGTATTTATATTGTCTTATATACATATATGTACATACAGTACATATATATAAGACAATGCACAATCAGCTGTTTCCCTACAGAATGTGTGATCAGTTTCGTACTTTGCCAACAAAAAGAACAAATAAAGAATGTGGTTTCTTGTGGTTCATTTGCGACGCCTGAAAGAGCATTGAGCAGAAAGTTCATTAGGGTTCCTGCAGATCTAGTGCAAAACTACCCCGAAGCCCGGAAAAATGAGTTTATCATATTAATATCGCAGCCCATTAGGTCTGCCACGTGTTGCACCCTCGGAATACCAAAAAACACCGTCCTGTCAATAGGGAGGGATAGATATCAGAGGAGGTGCTTCACCGTCTCTCCTTCCTCCTCGTCCTGATAACTTTTACAGAAATCATTATATGATAGATTTAACCTCCTAGCGTGGACACCAATAACGCAGTGCCCTGTCAGCACAGCCACTAGTGCACAGCCATCTGTCCTCGTGGGGCTCTCAGAAGGCTTGAAATTTCTTTTAGTCATACTGAGGCCAAATAAAACTCGAAATCGTGCAGGTGACCTCGTTACACCATCTCGTCTACGCGGTGACCAGTAGTTCCTGCTGCAAATGAGTAGAGCAGAGTAAAGCGGCACAGAAATATTATGTTTTCTGCTAATACCTATCTAGTAATTTTTTTCTGTATTATAGTAAATTTCGTGTGTGTATATTACACGCCCTGTTTTGCCCCTCTCATAACTTTCCTTCACACATTTCACATTAATGCATGTATGCTTTTGTGCGGTCTTTTATAAAGTTAATTTACGAAATGTTTCTCATTATAATAATGCAGTTATTAGGTGAAATGTTATAAGATTTTTAGTAACATTATTTTTTCAGGTGTAACCACCAAATAAATGTGTGCGATTGGCTGCAAGTGTATTTGTGTAAACTGCAATTACCACTTTGACAAATAATAATGGTGAAATGCATATAAATTATAACAGATTTTTTTTCATCTGTTTTTCCAAACAACAGTTACTAAAACTAAAACTACAACAATGCAAATAGTATTAAAATGCATGTGTATAGGTACATATGCAAACATATGCAAACATATGTACTCGTATGTTTGTATATAGAATGTTATGCATGAGTATTTAATGGAATGTAAACAATTTCTAATTGCCATCTTTTTGAATGCATTTAAGGAAGATTAGAAGAAATAAAATATTGAAGGAGACTTGCTAAACGATGCATTTGCTACGGAATTACTGAAATTATTAACTAAAGTGTACATAAAATGACAGATAAAAACTTATTATTGTATTCCATTACGACGACAAAAGAATGTCCTTCATATTTCTTTTACAACAATAACAAATATCACGAGTAATAGTAATAAAAATATTTTTTTTCTTTACGAATTTATCACACTCTAACATGGTCATAATTATTTGGTTAGACAAACACTAACTGATACCTACTTACTCCACCAAGAGTCATTATACCCCTACATACCTTCTGTGAAAAAAAAAAAATTTTTCTGGAATGGAAAAAAATCTAAACTACACTGAACTGAGCGGAGCTGAAGAATCCAAGAAAAAACTTTTCTTTAGCTGACATCTTTTGTAGACAAAATGGCACCATTTAGTCTAATGATAATCGTTAAAGAATTCTTTAACGTTCATTTTAGTATTTCCTTTTTAGTTGTTGCTTCTTATTGTCATATTGGTGTGTAAGCTAGTGTGTGTGTGTACGTGTGTGTGTGGCTTGCTTGGCAGTCAGTGGCCTCAACACAACTTGAAAGGAAAACTTGGAATGGTAATGTTATTGCTGCATCGACATCTTCTCCTTTATCATTTTCCTAATAAATGTGGCTACTTTTACTTAAATGACAAAACCACTTTATAAAAACACAAACAACAACGACAAAATGACCATAACTACTTTTATTGGAAAGAAAAGAAGTGGACAATTTACAAGCTGGCAAATACCGATCATTTAAAGTGGTTCTCATGATAAGAATTATATAAATAATTTTCGAAATCTTATAAAGACTTGCAGTTGTAGTAAAAGAGATTTGGATCTATAAAGACACATTTTTTAAAAAATAATCCTTAAATGGGTATGGCTATTTTAATAGCCATAAATTAAAATTAGTGAGTTTCAAAATACAACCAAAATACAAGCCTATAATGTGGGAGAATATACGCCTGCGAAAATATGGCAACTTTAAGAGGATTAACCTTCCGTTAGAAGGTAAAGATACGATTATCTGTTCGATAGCTTATTATCATTCACTTTCGGCTTAACGTATTCTTATAATAACCAAAATCTAAAATAAGAAGTAAAATAGATTATGAAAATGACCCATAATCGGGTTAAAACAAAATTAGTTTGCAGCCACGGCTGCCAGATTTGACGTTTTATCGTCATTTTGATGATTTTGGTCAAGAAAATTGCAAAATTCCGATTTGACGATTTTTTTCTTAAAAAGTGACGATTTTTCACAATGCCAAAAATTTGATTGTTTTAAAATGCAAAGTTTTGTCTTTTTAGTGCAAACGATTTAAAAAATTGTGGTAATTAAAGTCATAAAAGGGCCAGTTTAAAGGTGATTGTTGTTTCTAATATTATGAGTATAATTCTTTAAAGATGTTGTTTGTTACCTTTCAGTGTTGAGAGTATTGATAACTCTCAAATACTTTGTCGATAGATTTTATGGTAAAATTTCAAATTAAATTTAATGCATTAAACACGTAGACAAGATCAGGCTACTTTGTATCGAATGTCAAAAATAAAAAAACACATAGTAAAACGATTATTTTGAATTCATCAAAGCGACACGACCACCATTGTGGCTGTATTCAAATTAGGGTAATTTCTATTTTTGTATGCGACAATTTTATTTTTTCAACAAAAGAAAATGTCTCGGAATTACAAATTAATTTACATACAAAGCTTTTGAAGAAATATTTATTATTATTTTTTAAATTATTTTATAGGAGTAACATATGTAAGTATTTCTACAACAATGTCAGAGTTTACGAAGTAGCTATCGTCTTTAATATATTTAAGTAGCTGACTACACTGCGACAATTGAGCCAACGGTAGCCGCTGTCGTCTATGTGTATAAGAAAATGTTTTGATTTTAGTATACATTAAATATGTATGGCTAAGTTAACTTTATGATTTTTTTATAGCTTTTTAAATAAATACTTTTTTAAGAGTCCGATTTTTTTACGATTTTATAAAGCTGAAATGATGATTTTTTTAATTTTTATCGGGATATTGACTATTTTTTCTTAAATTCACCTCGCAAAATTACCAAGTGTTAATTTCAATTTTTATAATTTTTGGGAAAATAGAAAACACTGTTCAATGTAAGGTTTGCCATTTCATGATTGAAAGATATACGAGCCAACAACAAGTCGAAATTCAACCAAGTTTGGAGAACGCGTTATCTCACGAAATGGTCCAGTCGATTGGCCGCCTCGGTCGTGCGATTTGACGCCGTTAGACTATTTCCTGTGGGGCTACGTCAAGTCTATGGTCTATGCCAACAAGCCAGCGACGATTGATGAACTTCGTACAAATATAGAACGTGAAATTGCAAGAGTATCAGGGGATTTACGCTTTTACGAAATTGATATCCAAAACCGTTTTTGTTTTATTTAAAAAAAAACATTTGTAACGCTCTTATTGAAAAAGCCTTTATTTGTTATAACATCTATCTACTTTGGGTAGTGTTTAGTTGTAAGCATCATCTTTAATCGTCAGTTGGTGAGAACGAAGTCTACCGTCACCTAAAGCTTCCCTCTTGTTTTAATATTTATAATTTAATATTTACCACTTTATATTTGTTGTTGCTACAGCCAACCTTCGGTTAGCAATGAAAACTACTTTTTGTTTATTTATTATCTCCCAACATTCGTCAGATACTAGTCAACTAATCTAGTATCTGAGTTTGATTGGTTAAATAGATGATGCTTACAACTAAATTCTACCCAAAGTAAATAGATACGAAGAGTGCTGATGACGGACGTAGCTGTGTAGAAAATGTGCATTCCGCTCTGCTGGTGTCTGAAAATGAAATTTTCCCAATTTTTCTTTAATAATATCACCTAATTTGTAATTTAATTTATTCTTTCTTAGACTGAATAAAACGAACTTAAGCTTGTTTTCAAATATCATTTGTATGTAAAATAAATAGTTCGACAAATAAAATTTCAAATATTCAATATTATTATTCGTTATTTTATAACAAACAAACAAATGTGCCGACGGAACTTTTCCAATTTTATTTAATGGATTTTTTAAAGTAAATAAAGCAAATACTGGAAATAGGTCAAAGGTTAAATGGTGTCTTCTTTATCTATACATATAATAATGGGTGATTTTTTTTGAGGTTAGGATTTTCATGCATTAGTATTTGACAGATCACGTGAGATTTCAGACATGGTGCCAAAGAGAAAGATGCTCAGTATGCTTTGACATTTCATCATGAATAGACTTACTAACGAGCAACGCTTGCAAATCATTGAATTTTATTACCAAAATCAGTGTTCGGTTCGAAATGTTCAAATGTGACAAATTTTGTTCAGCGATGAGGCTCATTTCTGGTTGAATGGCTACGTAAATAAGCAAAATTGCCGCATTTGGAGTGAAGAGCAACCAGAAGCCGTTCAAGAACTGCCCATGCATCCCGAAAAATGCACTGTTTGGTGTGGTTTGTACGCTGGTGGAATCATTGGACCGTATTTTTTCAAAGATGCTGTTGGACGCAACGTTACGGTGAATGGCGATCGCTATCGTTCGATGCTAACAAACTTTTTGTTGCCAAAAATGGAACAACTGAACTTGGTTGACATGTGGTTTCAACAAGATGGCGCTACATGCCACACAGCTCGCGATTCTATGGCCATTTTGAGGGAAAACTTCGGAGAACAATTCATCTCAAGAAATGGACCGGTAAGTTGGCCACCAAGATCATGCGATTTGACGCCTTTAGACTATTTTTTGTGGGGCTACGTCAAGTCTAAAGTCTACAGAAATAAGCCAGCAACTATTCCAGCTTTGGAAGACAACATTTCCGAAGAAATTCGGGCTATTCCGGCCGAAATGCTCGAAAAAGTTGCCCAAAATTGGACTTTCCGAATGGACCACCTAAGACGCAGCCGCGGTCAACATTTAAATGAAATTATCTTCAAAAAGTAAATGTCATGGACCAATCTAACGTTTCAAATAAAGAACCGATGAGATTTTGCAAATTTTATGCGTTTTTTTTTAAAAAAAAGTTCTCAAGCTCTTAAAAAATCACTCGTTAAAACTGTAGTAGGACCATTTCTGTTCATGAAATATTTTTTGGAAAAATTTGGAAAATTTTGCTGATAGTAATTGAAATGTAATTCAAAACAGGAATTATTAGAATTTTTGTCTGTCTGTATGTATGTCTCTTTGTGTTCGCATCACTTAAAAGCTACTGGAAGATTTTTAATAAAATTTGGTGCTAAATTTTGGTACCTTAGTATCTACATATATAAAAATATAGGATACTTTGTTCCGCAAAAACATCTCATTTCCAAGAGAAAGTAGAAAAAAAGTAGTGAAAGTGCGCAATTTTTCCGACCTAATGGTATTGAAAACTTGTATCCGGAGATGGGTACCTCTAAAATAACCCTAAGCTCAAGCACTATAAAAGTAAGTCTTAAAATTTGGTGTGGATTATTTTCAAACAAAATATTATTAGGACACCCACGACATGGCGGGCATAGTTGTGATTTTTTATGAACCCAACAAATATTTAAGCTGAACATGTCGATAACACATTTTTTCTTCATAAACGAAATCAATTAAAATAAACAACAAATGAGTATTATACTCATATTACTAAAATGTAAAAAAACTAAAATAAGTTTCAACGCAGAGATGGGAATTAGAATTACCTTTTGATTCTTTACTTCTTAGAAAATTCGATTTTTTTTATTTGTGTATTCGATGTACAAAGCGAGAAACGATTGTGAGCAGTATATATTTAATAAGATATTTCAAACATTGTTGGGATTTGTGGTACAATTGTACCAAATTTGGTAAAAATCAACTCATCATTTGTCCAGTGGTACTCTATATGCTTTTATTGGTACAATCTATATATATATAAAACACAAAATGTGTTTGTATGTTTGTTTGTCGGAAAGATGTAGCTGCCTACACCAGTGAACCGATCTTTCTGAAATTCTATTATTGGATATATGGATGTTAAAATAGGGTACTTATTCTTTGACATTCGACGTGGGCGTGGTACCTTACAAAGTAAATATTAATCATCTTATATCTTGGTAACAGTAATAGGTAGCGTCTTGAAATTTCGCACCCGTAACCTCTATATTAATGTCAATAGTTTAACGAAACACAGACTGAATTGGAGTAGTGGGCGTGGTACCTTCCATACAAGGTGAACAATTATTATCGTGTTTTGGGCGAACCACAGTAGATAGAGCCTTGAAGCTTTGCACGAGTAACCCCTATGCCAATGCGCAAATTCTGTCACAATACAATTGGAACAGGCTGGATTGGGAAAGTGATCGTGGTACCCCCATACAAAGTAAAAAATTATTTTCCTGTATCTAGAGAACTGCAATAGGTAGCGTTTTGAAATTTTGCATCAGTAACCCCCATATTAAGATATATTGTGTATGGAAACACAGACTTAATTGGAATGGTAGGCGAGGTACCTCCTATAAATAGTGACAAATTATTATTTGATTTGATCCTAGCACGAGTAATCCCTATGCTAATGCACATAGTCTACCAAAATACAAACTGGATTGAGGCAGTGGGCGTTGTACCTCCTATACAAAGTGAAAAATTATTATCGAGTACCTGGAGAACTACAATCGGTAGAGTCTTGAATCTTTGCACAAATTACCCTGAGAGAAAGGTGCATAGTTAAGCAAAATGGAGACTGGATTGGCACAGTGGGTGTGGTACCTCCCTTATTAAGTGAAAAAGTATTATCGTGTACCTAGCGAACTACAATAGGTTGAGTCTTAAAACATTGCACAAGAAACCGTCATACTAATGTGTATAGTCTAGGAAAATACAGACTGGATTAGGATAGTGGGAATGGTACCTCCCATAAAAAGTAAAAAATTTGTATCGTGTTAATACGTATAGTCTTGCAAAACACAGATTGGATGGGAACAGTAGGCGCCATACTTAAAACATTTTTAATGTGCAAGTAGCGTGTTTTTTCGAGTTAAAGGTTGGCCATACTTTTCTTCCAAGTGTTTATTGTAAGTTTTTGGATGGGGATACCTAGTTTAATATAAAAGATTCAATAAATTTTTATACCCTTCACCACAGGTGGAAAGGGTATATATAAGTTTGTCATTCCGTGTGTAATTTCTACAATATTCACATCCGACCCCATAAAGTATATATATTCTGGATCCTTACACATAGAGAAGTTGATTAAGCGATGTCCGTCTGTCTGTCTGTCCGTGTTCGTGTTGCAATGTCATTTGCCAAGGCACCGGAAGAGATATAAAAAATGTAAGCACACCAATCTGTCAGGCATAGTTTCGAAAATTTTGGTATTGCAATTCAGCAAGATCGGATCATTCCTTTGGAAGCTGCGGGCCAAAAACCACGCCCACCTATATTTTTTAAGGTTTTTTTTAAATTTGTTTTGGCTTTAAGGATTCTGTTTTGCCTGTTTTTGTCAAATAAATATTATACTGCGACAGGTAGATCGCAAGGAGTGAATACAGATCTTGGAGGATCAATAACCCCTTCGAGGGGTTCTATTGGAGACCTTAATAGAAAGCAATACATATATAGGTAGCCAATTGACCCACAGGGTACCCACTCGTAAAAAAATTTAATAAAATATAAAAAAAAAAATTTAATTAAAAAAAGTTATAAACTTTTTTTTATTCAACATTTACAAAAAACTTTACAAACCGTTTTCAAAACGATATTTCCAGAGAAAATTTTCCAAAAAAATTTCGAATAAAATTTTTCAAAAAATTTTTTCAAAAAATTTTCGAAAAATTTAAAAAACTAAATTTCAATATTTCTGTAAACATTAAAATCATGACTGTAATATAATATATTTTAATAATATATGTATGTATGTGTATATTTTGTTTGTATGTACATATTTTTTTTATTTTAAACAGATGAGATCTCAGTTTTAAAACATAGTCAACATCAAGATACCGACTACAAACTGTCAAAAATAAAATACACAAGTTTACAGGTAAACGATTATTTTGAAGCCAGCAAAGCTACATGGCTACACGACCACCTTTGTGGCTCTCGTCAACATAGGCTAATTTCTATTTTATTCAACAAAAGAAAAAGTCACAAAATTGTAAATTCATATACAAACAAAATATGGGTTTTTTGTTATATTTTTCCCTAAATAAATTATGATAAAATAGTACATATATTTATAAAATAATGCTGTAAATGATTAAGTAGAACAATTTTTTATAAATTGATCTCTTAAAATGAAAATTTAAATTATTGTAAAAATGTAAATGTTACTGCAACAATAAAAATTGAGAAAAAAAAATATACAAACAAAAAGTTTTGAAGGAAATATTTATAATTTTTTGAAAAAGTTATTTAATTTTATAAAAGCAAAATAAGTATTTCTACAACAATATCAGAGTTTACGATGTAGCTAACGTCTGCAATATCATTAAGTAACTGAAAACACGGCGACAATTGTAGCCAAAGGAATTTGTTTTCATTTGTCTTCTATTTCTTTAAAGCATGAGTAATGAATTTTTCTCACACGATTTAATTTAAGTAAAGAGTTACCCCCGGGGGTTCCAATTGTCACTGCAGAAATGGCAAATGCTTTGACGTGGTTCACTCGGGGAAAATAGGGGCACCAGACGCTAGGGTTCCTAGAGCCTAAATCTGGAAGAAAAGGTCTGTGATAAAAATCGCGGGTCCTCTTCGAGGCCCGACCAGTGCCAAAAGGACTGGTACCACGGGAATCGATGGCCCCACAGAGAGCCTATCCTCTGTGTGTCCGGTTATTGGTGAGGTCCCCTTCGGGGATACACGTGGTGGTTGTGGTTTAAGTTCGATTTATGTAGTTATGGTGCACGGTCGATCAAGTGTGCTGTTGCACTCTCTACAGACGGAGTTTGGATAGTATCCAAACCCCTAAGCAAGAGGTTATAATGTGGATCTAGGCTTGCCTTGGATAAGGCCATATTATATAAATTGCTACTCATTGTGACTATATCACACACAAATTGCGATTGGTGGCAATCGTAAAGTGTTGTTATACTACACAATGGGGGCGCTAATCTACGCCTAAGTTTCACTCGGTGGTAAGACCACCGTGAGATTAGGCCAACTAGGCAGGTACTCACGTTAATCTTGTTCCACAATTAAGTAAAGAGTCAACAATATGGATAATGGTGTACATGTCTGTATAAATAAAATCAGTATGGTGAAGGGTGTAGAAGATTCGGCACGGCTGAATATAGCACTTTTACTTGTTTTATTTAATAAACATTTTTTTTTACTCTTCTTTACAATAATAAACATTTATAATTTCATATTCTTCCAACCCTGTGTAGAACTACAAACATTTAAAGATTCTTGATTTATGATAATAGTTTTTATTATTTTCTTTAGTAACCCTTTTATGGCTGTAGTTCAAGCGTTCGAATGGTTTTGCATCGACTTAACTAGTTTCCGGCGCGCCGCCGCGGCGGTATTCGTTCGATATATTTTTCAATTCTTTCTTGTGAGAAATTGTAAGGTATATTGTAATTAGAGGACTCTTTAGTTATTCTTCCAAATAATTGCAGGCACGCTTTGTCCGGTGACTATAGTGGAATTTCAAATTTCAATTGTAGAATAATTGTAAGTATTTTAACAAAATATTATTACTAAATTAGCAACAGGAAAACGGAAATACAAGAAAGAATACAAATCCTATTTTAATGTTGAGCCACTGTATATATAAATATGCTTGTTTATTTAGGGTTCCATACCCAAAGGGTAAAAACGTAACCCTATTGTTTTCGCTACAATGTCTGTCCGTCTGTCAGCGCGTTTTATCTCTGGAACTGCAATAGGTGGACTCTTGAAATGTTCACAGATGATGTTGCCGCTATAGCAACAAATACCAAAACTTATGGGGTGCTCCGAAAGTGACGTGCTATTTACGTTTGTGTCATTATTTCTTGAGCTGTAGAAGGCAGCCATTTAAAACTGTGTTCGCGTTTTAAGCAAGTATACAATATTAAACTTAAAAATTAAGGGGTGTTCCGATAGTGACGTGATTTGCATGTATATGGCCTAAGTTTTGAACGATAATAGGTAGACTCTTAAAATTTTCACATAAGGTATATTACTATGACCCCCATAAAAACCGTAAAAATTAAAGGGTTTTCCGACTGTGACGTGATTTGTATGTATAACGCCTTATTTTTTGAACCGTAATAGGAAAACTCTTCCAATTCGCACAGAAGATGTGTTGCCACGGCCGTTATGACAATTTCTAAAAATAAAAGGGTGTTCCGACAGCGGCATGTTTTTCACAATTTGTAACTTATTTATTTAACCGTAATAGGTAGATATATTCATAGAAAGACAGATACATGATTTTTACGTAAATAGCGTTATTTTTGAACCGTGATAGGTAGAGTCTTGAAATGTTTACTGTAATGTTTATTAATATATATAATATTATTGTTTCGTCATTTATTTTTTTTTTAAATATTAAATTCAATTTTGTACTTTGTTTCAATTTAAATGAATTCATACTTTTAAATGCATTTTAAATGTCAAAATTATATGCCTTGGTTTTGCCTCCTAAATAATTGTCTGTTTGCTGGGGAAATTTTAAAAACTATAAAAATATACTTGTGAACCTATTGAATTTATAAATAAAAATTAATTCTTGTAATACACTCGAATTTAACCGGTGCACAGTGGCTGAAAATCGTTTTTCGTTGGCCAAAAGTAAATTTTTTTTGTCACCGATTTTTAAAATTTTTACATCATTTTGTAGTTAATATATCCAAATTAAGGTAGCCAAAAAATTATGTTAAAATATTGATAATTGTAGGCGTGGCATGCTGTCAAACTCAACTTTTTTTTTAATTTCAGAAAAATGTGTTTTTCTTTGGTTTTTTATCAAAATTAAATGGTTACTACTCGCAAGCTATCATCGATAATGGTCTGCGGTTTTTTTATAATGTTGGTAGGATTATTGTCTTTAGTTGTTGTAAGTAGACACAGCTCTAGCGTTTAATATTAGGGGCGTTATGAAATATTTATGAAGCTACTATATTTTCCTCAAATTTAAACTTTAGTGGAATAGAACTTCTAGGGAACAAAAGGGAACAAGAAACGTATACAACCACGAGAAAGGTGAAAGTGTCCTCTTTAAGGCTATATATACTTTTGCACCCGCCACGAGCCGCCTGTAGAACACTTTTTTCATTTTAATGAAATTACTCGAAAAAAATTCTTATACAATGGTGTATTAAATTTTCATTTTGCCTAAAAGTTTATTTTTTTTAGTTTAGTCTACGTATAACTAAAAAAAATAAATATAATACCTTCGAAAGGGTTTAATGGCTTTGTTTTGATCAGCAAAAAATAAGTAATAAAATTATCACAATGGGCTCTACAGGAAGCATATGATGTCTTTCTAAATTTACCTGTTATCAAATGTTAGGGTCAACCAAAGTCATAAACAATTTTATAACAATAATTGCGACATTAAACCACTAAAGTTAAAAAACAACCCCATATTGACGCATGAGTGCAGTTTTGTAAAATTTAAGCGCCACCTTTTATGAAATTAAAGATCAGTGTGTGAAGAACATGTATCTAAAAATGTATAAAAGTACGGATTCGTTAAGGGATTACTCAGTAATAACTTAATCCTTTAAGTGTACGGATAAAACATAACAAACGCAAATAAAAATATTCAAAAGAAAATGGAGAGCTTCAGTTATAAAGAACTGGCCGAAGTGTATTTTAGAAACAAAAATCAGGAAGATGTTCTTAGTTACATTAAAATAAAATTAAACTTAAATTCGTGTAGCACCGAAATGCAAGAGCAATTATATAATTTCGTCAAAGCACTAAAAAAACGCTACAAAGAAGTTATGTACAGTAAACAAAAATTTTATACAAAAAGTGCAAAGTGGTTAGAAGGTCAACTTACTGTCGCTGCAGAAACAGCAAAGCAAGATAAGGCTGGAAGACCACGCAAATCATTAGTGGACAATTGCAGCGATAGATCTAAGAGGCGGAAGCTTAAAGATATTAACGATGCCTTTGGTTCTACAAATATAAAAGAATCTTTCCTACATCAATTACGATCACAGAACCAATTTACAAAAGTGGATATCATTGAAAAAGTTGTTAAAGCTAGTCCACCGAGAACAAAACGGATTCTTAAAAGTATACCAACTCCGAATGATACAAAATGAGGAGGCATTAGCATTATTTCTGGATTTGAAATTAACAAAACAGCAATATATTAAACTCAGACAGCGTGCGATTGAAAAAGGCTCAAATATATATCCAGCATATCATCACATAACCGCTGCTAAAATGGACTGTTTGCCATCAAAGGACACTATTACAATCACACCAATTTCGGCAGAGATACAACTACAATCTCTACTTGATCACGCAGCCGCACGCTTGCTGCAATCAATAACAGGAAATGAGTTGAAGAAATACGGAAACACAAAGTTAATTCTTTTTTGTAAATGGGGATGTGATGGTTCTTCGGGACAAAAACAATATAAACAAGCTGTATGTGAAAATATTTCTGACTCAGATATGTTCATGGTATCATTTGTACCATTGCGATTGAAAAAGATTTTGGAAGATTCAGAGCCTTCGACTAGTACAACACAAACAATGGATATTTGGAAAAATGAGACACCATCTTCTACTGCAGGCCAATCAAATTTCAATTCAAAAAAGAAACAAATGATGTTATTAATAAAGAAATTAGTGATATCAAGGCCCAAATTACAGCACTACAGCCATTACAATTACAGTTAGATGGGCAGCAAATTGAAGTAAGCTACCAGTTAGTCCTGACAATGATAGATGGAAAAGTCGGTCAGGCTTTGACTAACACGAAGGCTGCATCCAGCTGCATTATATGCCAAGCAACATCAACCCAATTAAACCAAGTCCCAGCAAAATCATTAGATAATACCGATGCATATGAATTTGGATTATCACCACTACACGCAAGAATACGACTTATGGAACACATACTAAAAATCAGTTATGATTTGGATTTCGGGTCTTCAGGATCAATAAGAAACAACGTGACCAACAAAGAGTTAAGAAGTTCAAAAAAGAAACATGTTCAAGATGAATATCGCAAACGTGGACTGATTATAGATCAGCCAAAACAAGGGTCAGGCAATACAAATGATGGCAATACCGCAAGAAGATTCTTTTCAGATCCAGAAACAGCATCTGAAATAACAGGAGTGGATTTCAACCTTATTTTCAGATTTAAAATAATACTAGAAGTACTTGCGTGCAATGAAGAAATTGACTGTAGAAAATTTGGAGATTATGCTAAGGAAACTGCAAAAATATATACAACTAACTACCCATGGAGAAATATGTCTGCAACAGTTCACAAAATCCTTTATCATGGTGAAGATGTCATTAAATATCATTTGGTGCCACTTGGAGATCTATCAGAGGAGGCTCAGGAAAAAAGGAACAAGGATTACATATTTTATAGAGAGCACAATACTAGGAAAATTTCACGGAATTCAACAAATGAAGATCTATTTAATATATTATTGGCATCGTCAGATCCGTTCATATCCAGTATTCGAAATCAATGGAAAGTGGACCATCGGGATTTAGATGAAGAAGCCAAAAAACTACTAAAGAACAGAAATAGCACAGAACAAAATATGGAATATTTGCAATTAATATTTAAGTCAAATGAAAAAAATTATATTTTCTTGTTGCTTAACCAAAAAAAAAAAAATTTTTTTGGGGGGGGGGGGGGTGAGGTGAAGGTAGCGCAGAAGTTCCGAGTACATTTTCCATTCGTCATGAAAGCTTAAAAATTAATTTTTTATGCAATCTAGGCTTAGGTAATACAATTTGTTAATTATTGACACTATTTTTCATATAATATGCTATATAAACGCCCTCAAAAAGGGGGCGGGGTCCAAAAATAAATTTTTATGATTTTCTGGCTCCAGGGTAAAGACCTTGAACCTTCTTTCACATAAAAATGTTTCATTTGCTTAACAAATTTACAAAAAAACTTGTAAAAATGTATAGTTTTTCAGGGGTTGGTTTAGTTCTTCTTAGGGGAATTTTTTCCCCCTGGTCCGATTTGGGCCATTTGCGAACTTAGCCTGCCCTATCCTTCAAGATATATATGTACCAAATTTCAAGGGTCTAGCTCTTTTCGTTTAGACTGAATCGTGTTCATACAGACAGGCGAATGGACGGACGGCCGGATGGACAGACGGACGTATGGACAGACGGACATAGCTATATCGTCTTAGATTTCATCACTGATCAAGAATATATATACTTTTTTGGATCTTAGAGGGATATTTTACTATGTTACACACAGAATAAACCCATATTTCACTCTGAAAGTTAAAAAAATTAAAATGTTCAACTTTGACCTCGAATTCCTTAAAAAGTCCTCAATCAATTTTAATGTAATTAAAACTGAATCAAGCTGAGCTAAATATCTATCCATTAAAAAAAATTATTTCAATATTTTGATCGGTTCGAAAGTTACAGAATTTTGGCCAACGAAAAACGATTTTCAGCCACTGTGCGGTGTTGTAATTTTTTTCGCTGCGAAATTTTAGTGTTTTTCAAAAAAAAGTGCCCATTTATTGTTTATTAGAAACAGTTAAGTTTGCTAAAAAAACATTTAATCTTTTGTTGTGCAAACAGTCTTTAAAAAATATTAAAGACAAAACAATTATTATATTTATTTATTTTTTACTCTTTTAAATATAATTAAACACTTTTGAATATTACTTTTTTGTTAAAAGAGTATTTTAAAGTTCATACATAAAAAATTATCAATAGCTTACGGCTATTACCTGATCAGCACAAGTGCATTGCTGTTTTCTTTAACTTTTTTCCTTTGATATTCATTCGGTTTACAGTTAAAACCGTTGTTAAAATTCAAATATACCTATAACGTACATAGTAAAAATGTTCGAAGATCATTATTTAAATTGTAATCGCTGTCGTAAAGCAGGGTCGTTGTCATTATTTTTTAACTGTAAAAATTATTAACAATTAAAAGAATCAATTAAAAAAACAAATGACTGGATGTATTAGAAAATGATTATGAAACAATACGCAAGATTTAAGAACTAGAAATTGGCGAAAAGATAATCATTTGTTTAAAAGTGGATGAAAGAACCTGACGAAGACCAAAAAAAACTTGAAAATTACTAGATTTAAAGTGACAAGAAGTAACTATTTTATTGGATGCAAGAACCTGGTGGGGAACCAAATTAATACTCACAAGTGAGGATTATAACCTCACTTTTTTGACGTGGTGCAGTACCAGCAAAAATAACTAAGATTGCTACTGGTGGAGACCAATAATACTCTGAGAGGTGGCTCTGGTGAGCCACCAAAGGTGCAGTTCGGCTGGATTTTCCGGAAGAAAGCTCCTATATATTGATAGACCCTGGCAATATAACTAAGAGTGTTAGCCATTAAACCTCGAAATCCAAAAAAAAATCTAATCCCAATTTAATTTAAAAGTGCGTGCGATTGAAAAAGGAAGTTCTGATAAATTTAGTGTGAAAATGTTAGTATTTATTTAAAAAACAATTTTTATTACTTATTAAACAAATTTGTACTTCCGCCGCTGCAACAATTAACTAAAATTTAAAAGGTGTTCTAGCGCTGATGCAGTTTTTGCAAATATGACTTTAATTTTAAAACTAATGGGTGCCCCATAAGACATAAAAAAAGTAACAACTTGAATTTTTAAAGTTTTACTAAACATAGCGGGAACCCTACGTGTGTGTAAGACTGATTTTTTTATTTTTATTTAAAATGGAAGACCCATAAGAATGCACTATTTCAGCTTTTACGGTTTTTTTTTGTACACGCGGCAGCTCTGATATTTACAAACTTTTATCTATAACCTTTTCGAAATGGAATGCGAAATAAAAACAGAACGAAGTGTGTTTTGTGCTTCGCTATCCCCATCCTAAAAATAAAAAAAACACTTTCAAGTAAAGGCATTGTCAAGCTTTATACTCGAGCTTTTTTCTTATACTCGCACGTTCTCAGCGAAGCCCATTTTAAATTTAGAGAGTGTCATTATTGCAGTTATCTAGATATAGGATAATTACTTTGTATGGAGGATACCTGGCCCTCCCGTCTCAATCGCCTAGCTTTAACTTGAAAATTAACGTTATTTTAAGAGTACAGTCTATCTATTATAGTTCGATTGGTTCAGGACAATAATTTTACAAGTTCCACTATTCTAACGCAATATCTAGACTTCCAATGCAGTAAACTTTTTGTTCGGCAATGAACATTTAAAAGGGAGTTCCTCGTACATAGTTTTATGATTCTACCTATTAGCTATGTAGATCATAATAATTGCTTATCAATTATAGATATATCTAAGAAGTGGGCATAAAAATAGGCGTGGTCTATTTTTCTTTTTGTAAAAACTTAAATTGTATTGCTTAAATATTAAAAGACAAATCCGTCAAGCCGTTCTTCGATTTTAGATAACTAAAAAAAGTTGGCGTTATGAAGATTCAAAAGGAAAATTTGCCAAGTCGGTTCAGTCATTCTTAAGTGACGGAATTACCAACGAACGATATTTGATGTATTTATATGATAGATTTACAATCAAGAGGGTTGGAGAAATAAATTAATTTTTGTTTTCGTAAAAAAGGTATATTATGATAACGTAAATATGTTTTTTTTTAAGTAAATCATTTACTTCAACAGTATCAATATCAGAGTTTACGATGTAGCTGTCATCTTCAACACAATTAAATAGCTGACTACACAGCGGCGATGTTAGCTAACGGCAGTTGTAGTCGTGTAGCCGCTGTCATCGATTTGTTTGATGCAGACTAAAGGCCCAACTATAATATGCATAAGCTGGCTTAAGCCAACGTAAGCAACTGTGCAATTACATATAAATCATATGTGGCAAACTATAATGTACTTAACAACACTTTTCGTTAAATTTCGTCAAATGACATTTGCTTAAGCAAAGTCCGAAACCGATGGCATATTCCGTGCGGAAACAGCTGTTTGTGCTTTGTGTTTTACATTGAATGCACATTCATAAAAAATTGAAATGGAGTACGAAAGTGAACAAAGTATATCTAAATTTAATATAAAATATTTTGTTATTTTTTTTTTTTTTATTTTATTTTTATTTCCTTAATCAAGCCCTAATTCGGGCCATATATGATTAATACAGTAACTTTCATATGTAATGGTTAACAATTTTGAAATTTTAACATTAATTCTTACATAAGTTTAATATTATTATCAGTGGAAAACATAATTCTCATTTAACTATAGTTTAACAAATATTTGAGTTTGATGGTTGAAATAGAATAAGTAAACGTCCTTAAATTTATAGGGTGTGCATTCCATATCCTGCAAGTACTTATTAAGAATGATCTTTCAAACTTAGAATTTTGAATTCTAGGCAGAATAAAATGTGGATTTCTTGTCGAATGGGAGAGATGAAATAATTGAAACAGGCAAAGCGGCGATCTACTAGTAATTATCCGGTACAGGGCTGTAAGATTATTATTATATTAATAAAATTTTTAAATGAACATGATAAAAAACTTATCGTATAGTTTGAAACATGATCTCTAAATTTGAGTTTAAACACAAATCTAATTATGCGATGAAATATCAAGCTTAACCTCTCAACTGAGTTTTAGTCGTCCCGCTATAAACCTCCAGACAATATCGAATATGCGTCATTAAAAGAGAATGAGCCAGATTAAGTCTTATTCTAAACGGTAGATAGCAATCTAAATTGTATAAAGTGCGCAGAGTATGACATATTTTATTAGAAAATTCTGATATATGTGGACCAAAGCTTAAGTTTGCATCTAAAATAACCCCTAAACACCGTATTGTCTCTACAAATTTGATATTGACACCTTCAAAGAAAACTTGTAGATTAACTCGATCTTCGTTGGTAGCTCCAAAGATCAAAGCTAGTGTTTTATTAGGATTAAATTTCAGTCTGTTAATGCCAGCCCAATCAGAAGTTTGCTTTAACACATAATTAATAGTGGCTTCGTGTGAATCAATGAAATCCTTATCTCCGCTAAACAGCAAGTTTATGTCATCTGCGAACATAAAAGCTCTGCAATTCGAAACCTCTATGTATTTAGAGTAATCATCAACAAACATAAGGAATAATAATGGAGAAAGTGATAAATATTTATAAAAAAGAAATTTCTATAAGAAAAAAGGAGGGCGTTGTATAATAATCGTAATTAAAAAGAAAGAGCATTTTATTGTTTATGAGTTGAGTGATGCACACCGCTGTCTTGTTTAGTACTTTTGGCCAAAATTACACAAACAGCAAAAAGTGTTAAATTTTTCTTTCGAAATTTTCTAAAAACTATTAAAAATAATTATTAATTGGTATATGAATGGTACTCGGTATATAAAATATGTTTATTTAACACCTTTTTGTTAACAAATTTATTTAGAAAAAAATATTATTTTGCAAAAGTACGAATAAAAAAAAAAGTGCAACTGTGTCATAATAGTTTTTAGATTCATGTAAGTACATTGTAGCCACCTAAAAGTCTTCAATAAGTTGCTTAAGCATTTGACAGACTTTTCGTTAATTTTTTGATATTAGCTTAAGCCAGCTTATGCATATTATAGTTGGGCCTTAATAAAAAAAAATTATTCGACTCTTTAATTTTGCCGCTCTCTTTGAACAAACTGAGTATACGCTCTCGTAAATTATCTTTTTTATGTAAAGAACATTATTTTTCATATTCATTTGCAGTTAAAATGATTTTCAGTACGTTGCAAGTGTTCACAATAATCACATCGTACATGAATTAAAATTTATATTTACTAGCATTCAAATCTAATTAAAATACATGTCCAACTGTGCCGCTCTAAAAACATAAATTCATTTTTCAAACAATTTCCATAAAACTAAAACATGGAAAAGTGGCATAATAAAGTTGCAGTGGTGACAGGAGCTAGTGCGGGTATTGGAGCTGCCTGCTGCAAAGCACTCGTTGAAAATGGCATGATTGTTGTGGGACTGGCCAGACGGCAACAACGCATAGAACAATTACGTGACTTGTGGCAGGGCGATAAAGAAAAGCAACAACGTTTACATGCCCTTAAATGTGATGTACGCAACGAAAATGATGTGATTCAAGCATTTGAAAAGATTGTTAGAGACTATGGTGCCGTAGCGGTATTGATAAATAATGCTGGCATTGTACGTGATACAGAATTAATAAAAGAAAACAATACAGAAGATTTATGTGCCGTTCTTGAAACAAATGTCATGGGTGTGGCCTATTGCACCAGAGAAGCATTCAAGACAATGTCAAAAATTGATAATAGCCTGGGTCATGTGATCATAATTAATAGTATAGCCGGTCATAGGGTTTATCATTTTCCGGACAGATCCACCAATATGTATTCACCTTCAAAACATGCTGTGACAGCCATGACGGAAGTCTATCGTAATGAGTTTTTAATGCATAAGACGAAAATTAAAGTAACTGTGAGTAAAAAAGAATTAAAAAATTGAAATTTTATTCACTTGTCGGATAATATTGTTTAGAGTATTAGTCCGGGTGTTGTACGCACAGATATTTTTCCCGATAATGCTGTCGAGCGCACTAAAGGTTTCCCATTACTTGAGCCTTCAGATATTGCAGACTCTGTGATTTATTGTTTACAAACTCCACCTCATGTCCAGGTAAAATTATATATTATATAACTAAACACTCTCTATACATATGCCACGCAAATAGAAAGGGACCGAAGAAAAAAATAATAAATTTTACAAGAGAGCCGTTTGTAGTTTATCTTTTTTTTAAGAGTGGAAATGCTGTTACCGGCACACTGACTATAATAGGAAGCGTCTTGTAATTTTGAACTCTAAGAAAAACAGTTAGAGCGAGGCATATTTAACAAGGTGATAGCGTAAGGTAGATGAAATATCAGCAACAATTTTTTTCAATTTTTTTTTTATATGGATTTTGACAGTAATATCTTTTTTATTCTCTCTTAAAATACATAATTAATGTCAAACTCCATATAAAAAAATTTAAAAAAATGTATCTTTAATATTAGGTCCGCCTTGTGCTGTCACCTGGTTAAATATGCCTTGAGTTATCTTGATGTAGGACGGAGGAGACAACTACAATGACAAAGAAATTATTTTATATTTAGTTAAATTCAACAGTAACCCTTTTAGAACTTTACATGGTTTTACTAACAAAGGCATAACCGGGTATGCCTGGCTATCTATACTGTATAACTTCCGTAAAGTCTTTTACTGCCTAGCTGTAGTTTAATATTTTTTTCAGCAAATAATTGATTTTTTTATTTCTAGATACACGAGCTAACGATTAAACCAGTTGGTGAAAGATTTTGAACAACTTTACATTTTATTCCTATTATTGTTAATAATTTTCTTCAAATTAATTGAAGCTGAACTTACCATTAATTGTAAAATAAATAAGAGACTAAACCTAAGGTCCCACAGTCGTGTAGGACCTTTTTGTGGGCTCCACATCCTGGAGCTGTATCGTATGATGTTAAATCTAAAAGTAGAATAAAATTAATTTTATATTAAAAAATTGTATTGCTGAAATATATAAACAACTTACAAAAATGATACATGTCGCATTTTATATCTTATATCTCTTCCGAGAAATCAAAGATAATTAAAAGTCTAAAATTTATAATAGATTTATCTTTTTAGAATTCCAAAAGAATGTTCTATTTTGCAAAAATACTTAAATTTAGCTTAAATAGAAAAGGCTGACTTATGTAAAAAAATAGTGTAGTTTCTAGCCTCGCTTAGTCTTGCAAAGACACAATTTTTTTTTCAAAAATTAAAGCAAGGATAATCCTGTCACTTAAGGATGCATCGATATGTCTTTTAGCCGATACGATACCGATACTTTCGTATAAATATCGTCGACCGATCCTGATATGCTTTGAGAATTTCAATTAATGCAATTAATGCGTTTATTTAATATCGAAATCTAGTAGGAAAGATAAAATCTTTCTCAAAATCAAATCAATCAATATCTAAATTTACACTGCGATACTTTACATTAACAAGATTTAAATATTTTAGACCTGATTTCCATATGGCAAGCTTTATTTCTTGCGAAAGTGTTTTTGTGGAAGAGAGAGGAGAATTGACTTCTCTTTTTCTCTCTCAAAAAACTTCAAATTTTGCCACTGCAAATCTGGTATTACCCTTGGTTCATTTATTTTTTTAATCCTATTTAACCTTTTCATTTTATTAATATTTTCTTCAAAATGTTCACTTTTTCCGATTTACTGACATTTTCCTATAAATTTAGATTTTTCTACAGATGAAATTTGAATATAGATTTTTTTGAACGCCCAATGACCCTTTAACATGGCAAGCAACCTTGATATGTGCTCGCTGTTTATATTTAACAATTGTACCGAACGCTTGTCTCTCTAGCACGGCCACAGTTTTCTTGCGCCATCTGAAGGTAATAACCAAAAATATTGTTCCTAATGGTACCAAGCGGCTTTGAGACCGATGTAGCATAGGAAACATCGCGGGCGGGGCCAGCTCGAGCCAGTACTCCCCGCTGTTCATTTCCAAAAAAGTTTCTGTGTGCCGGAACCCAAACTATGGTGACATCAGCTTGACGGCATAGCATAAAAATTAACGCATACTTGCATTGTCCTACCAGTATTAAAGTGATATTCATATCAAGTACAACTCTACATACGTCCCCTAATAGCCAGAATTACAGCCTAAAAAATACTAGAAGAGTGAAGTAAATCAAGTTCTTCCGAAAACATTACGCAGCCAACACCACAGTTCATCTTCGAACTGTCAGTGTATACTCTGGTATTGAAGTGATGCACTATATGCTTTAAAGTGCTTTTGCGCAAGTTTTTTTTTTAAGTATCGGCAGAAGAGAGAGTTGAGCTATATAATTCTTCAAAAAAAACCGACTTCAAAACAGATATATGGGCACCAATTCTAAACTAAAAATCGTCGCGTTTCTTCTTAAACCACGTAAGCGACATTTTTTAGAAATTGACTTCTTTGGTCTTTATGGTAGAAAATAACATTTGCCACCAGACTACATTTTCATCTTAACAAGTTTGTATGAAAAATAAATAAATCCATTTTCAAAACCTCGTAAGCGCCATACAAATGTCATTTGCTTGCAAAATAATTATAATGGTCTTTATATTTTAAGTTGGAAATGTTAAATTCTCAACCACTAAGTTTTTTGTATTTAAGATTAAAAAATCATTAAAGTTGCAGGCCAATTGGAGCATTTTTAGTAAAGTTAAAAGATTGTTTTTGATAAATACAAAAATAAATGTTTATTTACACACAGAAATTTTCAATTTGCTGTTTGCGCCCAAACCACGTAAGCGACAGATTTGGCTACAATTAATTGTAAGTAACAAATTTAAAAAAAAAAAAAATTTTATACCCTTGAGAGTGTCGCGCAGCCAAATTATTTTGAAACCCATATTAAAGAAGTTATTAAGTTTTTTTTCGTTTTTTGAAAAAAGACTTCTTGGCGCTTACGTGGTTTAATCGTGGAACTAATCTGCAAGAATTAGATGTAAACCAAATAAAAAATGCGCGAAAATTATAGAGAAAAAAAAGTAAAGACTATCTGAATGTTAAGCATCTCCCTAATACTGTTCAAAATTTATGCTATTTTCACCAGCATCCGTCTTTTATGAGGACACCATTCAAGCCTCTGTCTATAACGTTTTCAAAGATAGTTCAAATAACATCACCTATTTGGACACCCTTTAATTTACAATTTTAAATTAAAGACCTGTTGTTATAGAGAACTTGGCCACAAAGATTTTTCGTCAATTTTAACAGTCTGTCTATAACGGTTCAAAAGTTTGGCTATATACATCATATTACATGAACTTTTGGGACACCCTTTAATTTATAATTGCAAATATTTATACTTGTTATTATGCCAGACAATAGTAGACATTCTGCCTAATTCATAAGTCAAATTACATCATTTATGCGGACACCCTTTAATTTTTAAATTCACATTGTAAACTTGTTATAACGGACTTTGCAATACAGGTTCCTTGTAGATTTTAGTTGTCTGTCTATAACAGTTCAAAAGCTTGGCCACATACATAGAATTACGTTAACTATTGGGATTCCCTTTTATTTCCAAATTCAAATTTTAAACTTTTTGTTATAGCGGACTTATCAATACAGGATCTTTGTAAATTTTAACGGTCTGTGTACAATTGTTAAAAAGTATGGCCATATACATCAAATTAAATATATTTATTTCGCCAAATATTTATACTTTTTATTATGCCAGACAGAAGTGGACATTCTGCCTAATTTATAGGTCAAATTACATCATTTATGGCGATACCCTTTAATTTTTAAATTCAAATTGATTACTTGTCATAGCGGACTTTGCTATACAAGTTCCTTGTAAATTTTAGGTATCTGTCTGTAACAGTTCAAAAGCTTGGCCACATAGAATTACGTTAACTATTGGAGCAACCTTTAATTTTTAATTTTAAATATTTATACTTTTTATTATTCATAGAAATCGACATTCTGTCAAATTTTCAAGGTTTTATCTATAACAGTTCAAAAGATAGGCCCATATAGGTCAAATTACGTCACCTATGGGGACACCCTTTAAATTTTAAATTTATTTTTTTATTACTTTCGAAATTTTTTTTAATACACATAAAATACACGTAAAAAAATGTATGTTGTATGGGGACACCCTTTAATTTTTAAAATAATGAACTGTTTTTAAAACGGGACCAAACTGTTTAAAATAAAGAAAAACATTTTAAAATCTGTTCATAAATGGCTGAGTACTGCGGGCGCATACATAAAAAAGCAACATTCAGACAAATTGATAACCTCCCTCTTTTTTGAAGTCGGTTAAAAACAAGGGGATCCAGTCAATGGAAATATTTTTAAACCCTAGGTATTTCTTGCTCTCGAACTCTTACTTAGGGAAATTAAAGCTCAAAATGATTTGGGACTCGATCTCTCAATTAATTACTTCACAAACGTGCCAAAGCCTACTATCAGAGCTCGTACGATGTATAAGGGTGACCGAGGGTGCAAAGGTTTTTCAATCTAAAACAAAACCGTATTGCCTTCATACTTAAGTTCACCCTTTTACCAAAGAGTGGAAACGATGCTCAAATACGCAAATCTGGCGCTGCATAGTGGGGTGGAATCAAAATATTTTGTAATTAACTCAGCCATTTGTAAAGAGCTTAGCCGATTGATCCAAAATTCGTCATTAGCGTAGCTGAGGAGCATTTGAGCATAAGTTTTAAAGTTTGGGCACCATATACTTGCCAGGCGTGGCATAATGTGGTCTCAAAATTGGGTACCTCGCACTTGCAAATTCTTTTAGAGCTTAGCATTTCTTTAATTTCTGGTGTTTTTTTAAAAATTATAGACCATATAGACCATATATAATGCCTATAAAATGATGCTGTAATATTTTAAAATGATTTTTGATTTTTCGGTATCCTGGTATACTTTTATCAAAATATTGAGTCTAATTTTCAGCAAATTTTTTCTCGTAGCAAGCGAGGAAATTTCAAAATATTGGTTAAAAAAGTTGAAGATTTTATCTTTTTTGAGTAAAAAACTAGGCGATTTTCAATTTAAAAATTCCAAATTTATTACACTTTTGTGTATTTTAGCCTAAAAGGGCCCATCAATCTTGTTTTATTATTACAAAATAAATTTCTTAAGCAATATGTAAGTATATGTATAAAAATTTCGTGTAACATTGATCAACCTTGTAGAAGATGGAGGTCCTTCAATTTTACCTATTTTACATCGAAATTATTTTGGGATAAGAAAAAGAAGAGTGCTATAATAAAGATATATATACTCCTAGTCCATAGGTGGATTTTATGGCAAAATACTTGAAAATTCAATTTTGGGAATTTTAGTTTTTATTTTGGTAATTGTGGGATTTCCTTTACCATAAACTTGTAGATTTTTTACTGTTTGATTTTCGTTGACTAATTAATTATCCACAGAAATTTCATTTGAATCGTTTAACATATAAAAATGTTGTTGCATATTTAATATTTTTAATTGAGTATAATTTAGAACTGAGATGTGAATTCTCAGTTCAACTATATCTGCAGCTAATAAATTAATAAAATAAAGAAAATAATTCTTCCAAAAAAAAAACCGACTTCAAAACAGACTAACTTAAAATCATGTTTCTTTAAGGCGGTAACTATTGCGACACCCTGTAATTTCCGAATTCAAATTTTATGTTAGTTATAGCGGTCGTAGCAATACAGGTTCATTGTAAATTTCAACCGTCTGTCTGTAACGGTTTAAAAGTTTTGTCATATACATCTAATTACATAAACTATTGCGAAACCCTGTACTTTATAAATTTAAATATTTATACTTATTATAACAGATATAGTAATGGACATTCTGTATAATTGTTAAGTGTTTATCAATAACTGTTTAAAAGATATGGTCATATATATCAAATGACGTCACCTATTGGGACACCCTTTAAATTCAAATTGTAATATAAAAACTTTTTAAGGATGACTTTGTCATACAGATTCTTTTTAAATTTTAACTTTGTGTCTATATACATAAAATTACATCAACTATTGGGACACCCTTTAATTTCCAATTCTAAATATTTATACTTGTTGTTACACCAGACATAGTAGTGAACATTCTGTCTACTTTTCAAGTGTTTGTCTATAACGGTTCCAAAGATGAGGACATAATGGTCAAATTACATCAATAATGGGGACACCCTTTATTTTATAGATCCAAATTTTATACTTGTTGTAATAGCGGACTAAGCAATATAGGTTCTTTGTAAATTTCAACTGTCTATCTATAACAGTTGAAAAGTTTGGCCATATATATTTCTTTTACATTAACTATTGGGACACCCTTTAATTTCCAAATTCATATTTTACACTTGTTATTTTAGCGGACTTAGCAATACAAGTTCTTTGTAAATTTCAACTGTCTGTCTATAACGGTTCAAAAGTTTGGCCAAATATATATCAAAATAAACCAACTAATGGGACACCCTTTAATTTCTAATTTTAAATATTATTATAACAGACATAGTAACGAACATTCTGTGCAACTTTCAAGTGTGTGTCTATAACGGTTCAAAAAATAGGAGAATAAAGGTGAAATTAAGTCACCTATGGGGTCACCCTTCAATTTTTAATTTTATTTTTTAATTACTTTTTGTTATTGGGAGCTACAGTGATACGCACTTTTTTTTTAATTTTAAATTGGTGACCTATAAAGTTCATAATACACGTAAAAAACATGTATATTGTATGGGGACACCCTTTAATTTTTAAACTTTTGAACTTCTTTTAAAATGGGACCAATCTGTAGCCATAACCTTTCTAATAGTGCAAAATTTTTGAAAATCGGTTCAGAACTGACCGAGTTCTGAAGGCACAAACATACAAAAAAAAAAAATAAGCAACACACAGACGAATTGATAACCTCCTTCTTTTTTTGAAGTCGGTTAAAAAGGGTTCTATTAAGCGCCCCAATTAAGCTAAGAAATAATTCCCATTTTATTTAAACCAAATAAACTGATTTTTTTTTTTAATTAAGCATAATTATAAAAAAAAAACATCTTATAAAAAAGTAATGATATTTTCGTAATAAGATGCCAAAAAAAACATAGGATATTTTTTGTGAATGTGACAGGTCAATGTTGACATATTGTATATCATCACCTTCACCACAAAAAGTTAATTACTCCCTGCAAACTATTTAGTGATGATACCCATACCTGCTGTGCATTTCTCAAACTCAAAAAACCTGTTCAATTAAAAGAGCACTAATTAAAAACGAAACAAGAAAAAAAAAAACAAATTTAAGTAAGATGTTTAAATTGTTTTGCACAAATTTTCTTTACACATTTAACCTCAGGGGCAAACATTTTTGCGTACATTTTTATTGGTTGAACAAATTCCTAAAAAAGAACATAAAGACGTTACCGCCTGTCGTAATAATCTGGTAAGACAACTTTATTTTATTAAAGCTGAAAGAAAACTAAAAAATAAAAAAAAAAAATCTTTTAAAATTGGCATAAAAGCTTTTTTTAACTTTGTTACTCTTTCAGTTTATGTTCCGCATTCAGTTTTCATTTCATTTTAAATTGAAAAAAAAATGAGAGAAAAAAATTAAATCAAACATTTAATTTTTGATCATTAAAGAGACGAAATACATAACGCAAATAAAGGCGATAAAGAGTCGCATTAAACCTTTATGGTTCCCAGGTATTTGGTCATATTTAATGCTTGTGCAAACCTTTAAGCTGCTGCTGCTGTTGTAGTTCTTTTGGTATTTCGAAAGTAAATTTACCGCCTTTATGGGAAATTTCATGTCAATTTAAATTAGCCCTTTATCAACTACAAACAGCCAACCGATCAACCAAGTACGATCGACCGGTATTAAAAAACGTATTTTTCTTTGCAACAATTATGTGTACGACCTCATCTTCCTTAGCCAGGTTGTTTACCGAAGCAAATAATCGTATCGGTAACGGCGTTAATGCTTTATTTTATAATAGCTGTGCCCACACACGTCCTGTGTGTCCTGACAATATTTCGTTCTATTTTGCTTTGAAAGTAATCGACACCAAATTTTAAGACTCTTACTTTTATAAAGGTACCCATCCCTGGATAAAATTCTAAAAATTATTGTAAAGCTTTGTAAAATGTGTTTAAAATATTTTAATAGCAATGTAATTCCACAAAGTAAACTTTATTCAATTGGCTATTTGGCAGTAAATAATTCATATTTTGTCATTATTTTAAAACAGCGCCATCTGTTGTGCAACCATGTTTAAAATATCCCGCTTTTTAAAATAAAAGGTGCCCTAAAGTATGCAGTACCTTTAAATCGGTAAAATTGGGTATTTTCACTGCTTTTTCTCCACTTTCTCCTATATTCGAAACATGATATTCACAAAAATCCATCCAGTAGTTTTTACGTGATGCGAATGCAGACATACAGGAAGTGAGTTACTGTTTTATAATATGTATAGACTAGCTGTGCCCGCCACGTCGTATATATATATATATATTTTTCTCGGTTTTGCTTTGAAAGTATTCAACACCAATTGAAAGACTCTTACTTTTCTAATGCTTCAGTTATGGTTTATGTATTTAATTTATATAAAGGTACCTATCCCTCGATAACATTCTATAATTTATAACATATTCTAAAATTCTAAAAATTATAGCAAACCTCTGTAAGTGGTGTTTATAATATTTTAACAACAACGTAATTCCACAAAGTAAAAATACAAATTTTAATAACAGGCGCCATCTGTTTCTCAAATATCCCACGTTCAGAAATAAAAAGGTATGTGGTGAAAATGTAACTGTATTGAAAATATCCCAGTTTTAAACCGAAAATTTTAGCACCTTTAATGCGGAAATTACGTTTTTAACTGTTTTTTGTCCACTTTCTCTTAGAAATTAGATATTTTTGAGGAAAAAAAGTATCCTTAATTGGCACCGGGATACTAAGGTACCTCCTCACAAAATTTTGTTAAAATACATCGAGTAGTTTTTACGTGATGCGAACACAAACTATGAAGGACTGACAGACAGACAGACAGACAGACAGACAGACAGACGGAAATGAGTTTCTATTTTATTATATGTATCGATTATCTCAGTTATCTAAACAAAGAACTATATATAAAGAACTATATTATATTCTTTATTTGGCAAAGTTATTTTTTAAAGGGATTGTCTAAGTGTTGATTTATACGTAATTCAAACGGAGAAAAGTTAACGCAAAATGTAACGCCGAAATAGAAAAATGGAAAACATGATCCGATGTGAACCAAATTTAAAAAAAAAATATATAAAATGGGGTATTTACGCCCACAACCATGCCTACTTCCCATAGAAAGAAATTTGGTGTTTCTTAAATTGGTCCAACTAAATTAAATTTTTTAAAACCACGCGTGAATCTCTTTGAGAAAAGCACTTGTTTTAAGTCAACGGAATATCGAAAATACGAATCAAAACTAACTAAAATTGACTTTTGTTTCTTTTTAATATCCCATTCTTTAATAATTCTTGCATAAAAAACCGACTTCAAAGCAAACAAACTTCAAATCATGTTTCTTTAAGTCGGTAATTTTATTATGATTATATTAGAGGAAGACTGTAGCAAGATTTTTTACATGTCGTAGCACAAAATGTCAATTCAGATAAAAAAATAATATTGAAATTCAATAATCTATCAAAAAAATATCAGTCGATTTTCCACCGGGGGAGCAGTGCTTCCGGAGTATATAGGGGCACAAGACCCCAGGGTTTTGGTTTTTTTACCAATGCCAAACGACTGTCTCTTTATAGCGAATCAAAAGTTTGACTATTTACATAAAATTACACTAACTATTGCGGCACCCTGTAATTTCCGAATTTAAATTTTATACTTGTTATAGCTGTCGTAGCAATACAGGTTCTTTGTAAATTTCCATCGTCTGTCTGTAACTGTTTAAAATTTTGGCAATATACATCAAATTACATAAACTATTGCGACATCCTTTAGTTAATAATTTTAAATATTTATACTTAATATAACAGACAAAGTAATGGACATTGTGTCTAATTGTTAAGTGTTTGACAATAACTGTTCAAAAGATAGGGCCATATATGTATATCAAATGACGTCTCCCATTGGGACACCCTTTAAACTCAAATTTTAATGTAAATACTTGTTATAGAGGACCTTGCTAATTTCTATTTTTACATATTTATACTTGTTGTTATACCAGACATAGTAGTGAACATTTTGTCTAATTTTCAAGTGTTTGTCTATAACGGTTCCAAAGATGGGGACATAATGGTCAAATTACATCAATAATGGGGACACCCTTTAATTTATAGATTAAAAATTTATTTTTGTTGTTATAGCGGTTAAGCAATATAGGTTCTTTGTAAATTTCAACTGTCTATCTATAATAATTCAAAATTTTGGCCATATCAATTTAAATTAACTATTGGGGCCTTTTGAATTGAAAGTATAAAAACTTTCATTTTTCGATTTGCTTCACTTTGAGAGCACCCCGTGTCAAAGTTGGAAGAAATTAAAAAAATTTTGTATATTTCTTATCTAGACTATTTATTACCAAAAATACACACAGTTTAATTGATACGTCACTGTTTAATTGGTAACTCAAGAGAATTTTGAATAAAAGTACAGTTACATACAGTGTTGCCGTTTTGGTTACTTTTAACCAAAATAGGTTTTTTTTTCTTCTGATGTGTAAAGGTGTACTTTTTTGGATTTTGGTTACTACGTTTTTATTTCATCGCCGTGACAACAGTAAGTATAACAAGTAATCAGCTGGGTAGTACAAGTTAGTTTTTTTGTA
Source organism: Phasia obesa (assembly GCA_949628195.1). NCBI lineage: Eukaryota > Metazoa > Arthropoda > Insecta > Diptera > Tachinidae > Phasia > Phasia obesa. Next base: position 32,579,760 of record OX451218.1, on the reverse strand, counting down.
TTGAAATGTGAAATAAAATTAAAAAAAAAACGAATTAAAATCAATAAATTAAAATAATTTTTAGTTTTGGTATTTTTTTTTCTCATTTGGTTACATTTTTAAGAAAATTTGGTTGTAAATTTTGTTTGTCTTGGCAACACTGGTTACATGTAACTAACAAACATAAATGTATGTACAACAAATCAATTGATCAGTGCAAAATAGCCAATCTAGTTACTCTGTTCACACATTCTGGTTTTAAATTAGAAAACTACTGCTACTATTTCGTTTCAGACGAAGCAGTTTTATATGTACATTCTTACCAATTCATTTTTTTCTTTTGACCTTTTTAGTTTTTGTTAATTAAAGTCACCGTAATTAATTTGCCAATTTGCAAACTTTAATTACTTCATTATGCTTGTCAAATTTAAACTAAAGTATAATTAGCGTCACGTTTACAAAATTATTATCTTGTAGAGAACATACATATGTATGTACATATATGCTTAAATGTTGCCTATTAGCGTGTTTTATAAATTCATCTAAATTATATGATGATTTCTTCAATACAAAAACCGATTTCTATTTAGCAAAAATTGGTTTCGGCAATATTAACTGTATTTTCAATTTGAAACGGTATATAAACGTTATCGGTATTAATCAAGATGTAGGTTGCTCCACTGCCTCTTAATTGGTCGTCAGTGTTTTTGTAAACATGTGTGTGGTTAGCAATGGCGCAAAAAACAGTTACTTTTTTTCGTTTTCTTCAGCTCCATAATCAACCTTTATTTAGTCAACAAATAACCCAAAATCAGAAAAAAAAAATTGAAAGAAAATACAATGGATTTTTGTGCGCTGTATTATGCTTTAGCCTTAAGCCTACATGTTAGATGGTCAGCACAAATTGGTTCGTCATAATAATTGCTTTACGATCACTTTGATCATTTTTTTAGCGTTAAAACAGATACGTAAGTAGAGAAAACTGTTAAGGGATAAAATGGTGGTACAAAAAAAAAATTTCTAGTACTTTTTTTTTATTGGATTGAAGATGTATGTATATGTGACCAGACAAATAGAAAGGGATCTAATGGTAAAAGCAGATCTAAGGGTAAAAGCAAATTTAAATTCAATTACGTTAAGCAACTTTTGTCGCTGCAATCTTTCTCGTTTCTTCTTTAATATTTCTTTTGTGTTTATACCGTACGATTTTATTGCAGCAATTTGTATGGATGTATTCATTTGTTTACATTTTGAACTTTAAAATTGAAACTACGAATGGGAGGACAAAACGAATTTTTTAAGAGTACAGGCAGATGTGTACCCTTTTCAATTCCTCTCTCGCCTACTAATGAGAAATTGGAGCGACAAAAGTTGCATAATGTAACTCGGCACTAACCAATCATTTTTGAAAAGGGAAATGAAGCTCGAGTAATATAAATGCAATTTATTTTTTGATAATTTATCTAGTTTTAAAATTTTATCCGCCCTGATGTTTTTTTTTTATTTTTCTCTAGTGTCTTAAGGTATACTTTGATTTTCAGAATAACGAACTTGAAAGTTTGCGAATACTCTGGTGCCACTATTGGAATCAGGGTTGTTAAACGTGGCGATTTTCTATCTTATTTGGTGAACAAATTTTTTAATTTTAGTTTTCTTTGCAATAATAAAAATTTCAGTTTCATTATAATTATAGTTAAATACAATCGTTTATTTGTGTTAAGAATAAATATTTTTGTTTTCAATCAAAGTCTGTTTCCACGAGGCCTGGAGTAGGAAGTATTCGCCCAGAACTCATTTAAAAATTAAGTACTGTGACAAGTTAATAAGTTTATGTAGTAGGGGTGCGTCATTGCCAAGAAAACAAGCGGATCTGAGTTCCTAGATAGAGAGACTTTGGGTCTTTTTTTATAAAAACAAACAATATTAACAAAAAATTTTCAAAAAAAAAAAAAACTGAAAACATTGGCTTTTTTTGGCATCTCCTGTGAAATTTGTTGCCAATCAAATCAATCTTTGACTTCTTCTACCTTTTCTTTTTGTGGTGGCCTAAACATTTTATTTACCTTGACATTTTATTATGGCTGTCTAGAGGGATTGAGGCCACTTAATTTTAAAAACCCGAAAAACCATGGTGAAAATTTGTTCGTCCTCTGCCAGGGATCGAACCTGGTCTGCTTCGTTGAGTAGGCACGCACTTAGCCACTACACTAAATGTATATTTTATATTTTATGTTTTAGCAAACAGTTTCTATGTTGATTTATACAAACGAAATAACAAGAAAGCTAATATAATCAAGATATCCTTGTTAAGAAAATTTAAAAAATGATTTACACCTGATCACACAGGAACCTAATTAAATCAATAAGGAATACCCTTTTGAAAAAATTAATTCGGTAGGCTAATGAAATCAATAAGGAATCCATTTTGTATACAATTCAAAAGAATCGAAAAGTTTTTCCTTATGGATTGTTTTTTTTTGTTTTTGTCAAAAATGAGTAAAAAATTGTGAATAACAAGTTTTCTTATTGATTTAATGGGATTTCCTTATTGATAAAATGAAAAAGATTTACCACATGCAAATAATAAGGAATCTCTTCGAAAAAACTTCCCTTCTTTCTGCTTGAATACCCCTTAACCTAAAAACATTTCATAGAGAAAATCTTTTTGATTCTTTTAGGCATGTTTGACTCTGTGTATTTAACGGAATAGCGTTAGTTAGAGAACTAGGCAGTGACAGTTGTTGACTTTTCGAAGTAGAAATTTTGTCACGAGTTTCATCATTATCCACTCTTCGACCATAGGCGCAACCGTGTAAAGGATTGACTGGCAATACGCAGGTGTATTATGAACTAGTTTTTTTGCCTTTTTGTAACAGTAAACGAAACATAGATTCATCACAATATACAAGAGACCACAGAACAATCGAAACTCGATTTATGCGGGTTAAAGTGTGCTAAAGACGTTTAAGAAGTTTTTTAATATTGAATATAGTGAAGGAAAAAGTCGTATTCCATCAAGACAATGTACAGTTTTACACGTGTGTAGTCGCTATGGCAAAAATGCATGACAGCATCCAGCACATTTTTCAGATTTATCTATTTGTGAATGTTTCCTCTTATCAACTTTGAAGACTTTGTTCAAACGAAGAGGTCATTTTTGAATCAGATGACTTATTTGAGGGCTTTAAAAAATCTTATTATTTGAAGGCAATACAGAACTAGACATACGCTGGACTTAATGTATGGAGCTTAGGATACTATGTTGAAAAATAAAACGTTTTTTTTATTTCTTTTTATCCAATTTTCATCATTCAACGTATTTTTAAATAAATACATTTGCTTTCATATATTATAATATAATCGGGGTTTCCGATAAATTGCTGAAATTTTTATTTGTTTTAAAATGTCCCAAAAATTTATCTCTTATCTGGTAAAATATTTTGGCGATTTACCGCTAAATTTTGTAAAAGAAGTTTTAAAATGAATTATTTTTCATTCTATTTGTGCGATATTTGTCAGGGTAAAGTTGGCATGAAGTAAAGGTTTTATTTAATTTTTGCTACGTTTTATCTATTGTTTTTTTTTTTTTTTTTTTGTTTGCAAACATTTTAAAGTACCCACCAACATCAGCAGTTTGTTGCAAGTAAGAATTTTTACAACAAAGTTTTTTTTGTAGCTTTCTTCAAAGAATGTATATTTATGTTTAGGCAGTTATCTTTTTGAAGTTTATGGCTCACGATTTTGTTCAATATGAGTATTTATTTTTTATGCGTTTTTGTTTTTTCATCATCATTTTTAAAGGGATTTTTTTCTTTTCTTCGGTTTCTTGCCAAATTGTTATTTATACGAACATAATTCTACAATTTTGTATGCTGGTGCTGCGTGTGTCAAAATATTACTTATATGACCACAAATTAGTAAAAGATCATGGTTTCAATGATCTTTTAATACATCGTATTTAATACTTAACAAAAAGATGTACATCAGAAATAAGTTGCACGTTTCTTTGCGTGAAAGTCAGGTTTAAAGAAGAAATACGTGCAACATTTAACGGATATAAATTAAATAACATTTGGTATGTTTAGTGTGTTAAATGTAACAGCAATAAATGTAATGTTTTTAAATAAAATTTTCATTACATTTAAACTAAAAAAACTAAAAATATTTTTTATGCTCGAGAGCTCGTTTCTGGGACTGTGTATTTACTATTAATATTAATATTGTTAACTGTTGTTTATTATAGTTTAAATTGTTCAATGCTGTGAATCAATAAACTAAAAAATAAATAAATTATATGTTATTACTTGTTTTAATTTATTAATTTTGTTATTTGAAGATTGAAAAAAAATAAACCAGGAAACATGAGAGTAAAGCATTTTTAGATGAACTAGTTGGTGCTGAAACTTCTGTATTTAGGCAGCAGAAGAAGTAAATTCCTGGACGATTGTGGGAACATAGGACTCCCAATCAGACACTTAAAGAAATTAAAAATATTTTATACTTTTTTTGTTGCTAAAAATTGGCGTCCTATGTTCACACACACTATAGATACTGTAATAATACTTTACAGTTTATCGGCAATGTCGGGCTTGCCGACATTGCATCTCCAGTATAACTGAACAAGCAAAAAGTGTATCTATCTTAAGCCTAAAAAGAAAAAATAAAATACTTAATTATACTTGGCCAAACAAAGCAGATATTTTATATGGTTGCTGCTAGCATTTGGGACTCATCTCCAAGATTTTTAGTCATGTAAAACTATATACGTCCCTCTTATTCCCCGGGGGCATTTTATTGTATTATAAGCTTGGCTTCCAAATATCCTGGGAGCAAGTCCCCGAGCCTAGAAGGTGTATGAAACTGAAAGAGTTCCGACCAGTGACTTAAATAACTAAAGATACGAGAATAGGTAGCCCTACAGGGATTTCCCCAAATCTCTATGGCCGGTTATTGGTCACCGCATAGTCACCATTTCCTAAAATAATGTTTTGTCGCTATGCGCATCAAGAGTGTTGGTATTCGCATTGTTTTCACCTAAGACTAAGTTAAGTTGAGCGAACTCTGGATACCTGTCGCATATAAAATTCTATGTGGGTGGAAATCTTTTCTGAATCAGGACCTGAGCATCCGACAGCGAGGGACAAGGAAGCTTAGCATGAGGTCAGTCTCTAAAAGGGCTCCACTTTTTATTGGCTGCAAAAGACAAACCCTAATACCTTTCAAGAAATAGACATCGGATTAATCTCAAAAAGCATTTCTGAGGCAATAGCCCCCTGACACGAAGTCGAGAAATTTGCTTGGATATAATTAAAATATTTTAATGCAGGTGGAATATCAAAACAGACCACTTTCATCATGGGTCTCTTTTTGAATATAATTAAAGTAACTTAAGCTGGATAAATGCATTAGTAGCAGGTCATGAAACTTCAAGCATCATCTGGCCCATATTAAAAACAAAGAAGTTGCAGACTAAAAAAATACATATCGTGTAAAAGACATATTGGAAAAGACATGTTGTATAAATAGCACTGGCTAGCATAAGGCTTAGCTCCACGGACAGAATGTGTTAAATGAAGATGCCATAGGGGATCTAAACCTTATACAAATGCTAGCAGTTACAACAGACTCAGCGATGAGAGAGGAGGTCGGTTACCTGAAATCTTCGAGAACCGCAGTGGTTCGAGAAGGGCGTCTTTAAAGTTTCTGGTCTGCTTCAATATACCCCTACATTAAATGAAATAAAAAACTCATAACTGAGCTTCATAGCACCAACGGTAGATCCAGAAAAAAAATTTGTTTTTAAGCAGTCGGGAGGAAAGTACTTAAGGGGTAAAATGGCATTAAAAATAAAAAGCATTATTTTCACGGCTGCAAGGAATAAAATTCTATTAGCATCTTGCTACTTCATTTCTGAAAACCATATGGTTTCTTAGGTTTTAAATCCAAGGGCGATTGGATTAACATTGACTAGTGACAAGTCAACTATATCACTAGATATATTCGCGAAAAAAAATTGTTTCTAATGGATAACTAGTGGATTTCCTCTTTCAGTATCCTTTCTTTCTCATCCTCTGGTTTCGAAGTGCTTAAAGAGAGCTTACGTATAACAGGTCTTTAAAGGTTTCTAGTTATTTACCGCATTGTCTATTTAAATTGTGGAATTGCGTGAGGGTCTTCTAAATATTTGTCCAGAGATAAAATTCTTTCCTATTCTAAGTTTTCAAGTTGATATCTTTGTTGTGATTATCAAAATCAATAAGGGACGTAGAGCTGGGTCAATAGAGTGATTGGTAGCGCGCTAGGGTTCGATTCGTGCCAGAGACTCTGAGTGTTTTCTTAAAAAAAATATAATTTTTGAAAAATAAGTAATAAGAGATTTTTATTAAATTCATTCATGGTAAAACTGACCAGTCCTGGAGAGGTATAGAAAATTTCAGATTCAAAGGTTATGTAGGCCAGACTAGCCACTAATATATGTACATCTAGGTTTGGGCTGAAAGTTCTTGGGGTCCCTAAGATTCCTTGGCTAGAACAAGGAACAGTTTATTGGAGATTAACACTCTGTGTTTTCTGGAAACTGAAGCGCACATTTCATTTTTGGAGTTTGTAAGTCAAAATGCTTAATTGGCTGGGCGAAAGATTCCACCATGGTATATGAAATATCGTATAATACGGTTAGATCTATTATCATAATCGAGTAGTTTAATGGTAGATATTGTATCATTTTTCATGAAATGGGACTTAGTGGTTCTGCCAACGATAATAAGAAGAGACTAAAAGAGACTAGATATTCTATCTCCACCCTTACTTACCTAACCTAAAAGCATTTGAAAGATAAATAAAGATTATTTTAAATATCATTTAGTTTGGTTGAGGCAGCAGTGGTAGATCACCAAAATAATAGAGTACACTACCAGGAAATATCATAATCAAAATTTTAACTTCTTGCAGACTCTATGGTCTCATGTCATAATACAAAATTGTTAAAAACACATTTCGTACATATCATTATCGTCTATCTAAGGCAGTAATAATTCATTTATATCATCAGTGTCACTTTCTTAGAGGTATAGAACAAAAATGTATCCAGTGCAATATCCGTGCCAAACTTTTACAAGTCGCTGATCCGTTTATATGCCTGTTATTTAAATCCTTAAAATGGCAGTTTTGATAATTTTCAAAACCTTTTAGGTAAAAGTAAAAATATGCTTCATTGCTGGCAACCAACAGGAAACTGCAACTAAAATTTGTTTGTCAAAAAAACCCCATTCCTTTTATATATAAATATTGTTAAATATTTCATCTAACCGTTTAAAATCAATTTATTTGCTTCTATAATGTTGTTTCTTTTTCCCCAACTATCCTTTCATCAAAGTCTTAAGCAATAAACAACTACTACAGCAGCCGTAACTACAACTTTGACAACCACTTAAAGTTTTTCTTTAGGTAAAAAAATAAATAATCCACCTACAGCCACAAGACTAAAACGAAATATCATCAACATCAGCTTCAGCACTAAATAAATAAAAACAAATTAAAAAAACCTTTTTGCCACCCACCCACACTCGCCATCACTCATTTGTAACATACACCAGCTTTAGAGTAAAAGCTTCAGCAAACAATTTACTCAACATCCAACCAGAATCAATTACAATCAATCTGTATTTGTTAGACGGACGACACACATCTCCGAACCGCAAGCAATGAAAAATAAACAATAAAAAATTGCAAACAGTACATCATATACGGGTACGTATAACAAACTCGCCTGAACCAAAAAGTGGCTGAGTGGCTGCCTGGCTGACTGCTCGATAGCCAGGAAAGGAAAATTAAACACAAGTCAAGCAGATTAAAAGAAAAACAAACAAAAAGTGTAACAAGGTTATTTGATCGAAAAAGTATACAAAGTGAGGAGAGCTTAAAAAGGAGGTGAACATAATAATATAAGTATAAATATGTATGCGAGTGAGTGCACTCCTGCACACTGGGGTAAAATTTATATATTTTGGAAATAACATAAACATTTCAAACTGGCTGATTGTCATACAATTGAACAGTGATATAAAAGATGAACATACGAATTTAAGTCTTAATGGCTAAATTACCACACCTACCAGCAACGCCGCTATGGGTTGTTACAGTAGGCCATCAAGTCATGTTGAATTTTTGATTTATAAAGACCCTACCAAGAATGCTTATGTGCACTAATTACCTCTCTAGCGTGTTATATGCATTTCGTAATTCACTTATCACTATTCTTAAAGTACTCGGTCAGGTGTTTTTAAAATATTGACCAAATTTTTTATACAAAAAGTAGAAAAACTTGAAATTTTGAAAAACTTGAAAATATTGCCATCAATTCTTCCAAAGAATATGTGATGATCTTGTATTTTTCTAGGAGACATCTTCAATAGTAATTTTACAAAAAAATACAAGCATTTCAAAACTTTATTCATATAATTAGTCCTAATTTAGGGACCCTGCTCCTAAGAGATAAGAGACTGTGAGGATGTACCCACGTATCGATCGAACCACCTTTTAATTAAACAATATTCGATACCTCCTGATTATTTTCATTAAGCCCCACTGTGTCTTGTCTATATGAATATTTCTTGCTTAAAGTCATATACTGGCATATCAAATTTATAGTTTGTATTTCTTTATCAAAAGGATTGGTAGATAAGTGAACTTCTAGACATTTTAATTATGTTTGGAATGAAAAGTTTTAATTTAAAATGAATAAAGTTTCCAAATTCACTTTCGGTCCACCGCATGAGCCACATGAAACTTAAATACCTGAAATTCTCTCTACCTCTTCATGGCTGATCATTTCTATCTAATCTGAACCCATTGAGTTACCCGCAATATTGACTTATCGGTGATTGAAAATGTAAACAAAGCAAACGATAAAATGCGCTGTGACTTGTCTTCATAATGCTACAAATTTAAACTCTAAGAATTTGTTGGACGTTAAAACTAATAATTATAATCTATTAACAACAAAAAACAAAATTTTGATACGATATAATCGCAAACTCGTAAGGATCTTTTGTACAGCCTTTATGTTCACCAAACAAGATCTAGGCTATATATAAAGCTAATCATATACTAATCATATATGGTGAAACATAATTCACATCATCTAGAGACAATAGAGTTTCTCCTAGGAATTTTTGTCTACGAGACTCCAAGACATGGCACGCACAAAGTGCATGTTCTGAAGTCTGATCTTGCAGTTCACAGTACCTGCAAATTGTTCTCAATGTTTCCTATTGTAAATTGATGGTAACGCAGACATAATCTCCGGTAATCCATCCCGAAAGATGGTTTAAATCACTCTTGTTGAGTGTTAGTAGTCTTTGGGATATGCAATGAGATCACGTGAAAAAAGGTTTGGCTTGTCTGACTCTTGTCAGATTTTTCCAATGACGAGCTAACTCTGCTTTGATCAAGGAATCGGGTTTCCCTTAGTATATTGGGTCTGCTATGGTCTCTAGTCCATTCACTCATTACCAACGTGGTCCTCGTGGCTGGGAGGCCAACACATTGTTTAACTGTTATGGGAACCGAGTTTATTGAGAGATATCTATGACTACTCCAGACCTTAGCTTAAATAAATGCCTTTAGCTCACCTTGGCTGTCCGATATCAGATATATTCGTTGGGTATTTGCCCATACGAATGGCCCGTTGAGAGTTTTTGCCAAGAATATCGGCTCCCTTGTCACCATTTTACTGTTTGGAGCCGTCAGTAAATAAAACCTGATCTGCAACATCATGCCAACAGATCTGGTTACCCAAACGGAGCCAATCGGGAATAAAGACATCAAAATTTCTGTGAAACAAGAGGTTTGGTTGAATGTTATCAGATACTCTAAGGTAAGGGTCGTTCATGAGGAGGCGAAGTAGGCGCAGGTTTCGGATTTTGCTAACGAAATTTCCAGTAGTAGAAGAGAGCTACTGTACGCTTCCATTTGCACTGCTATGTAAAATAGTAGTGGTTTCATACCAAAATATTTGCATAATGAGAATGTAAATTTACAAACTGAGATTAAAAAAAAACAAACAAAAAGACTAATCAAATATTAAAGAAATTTCACTGACATATTTACACTTGATAATTTTATTTTATCTTTTTTTTTGTTGTTAATTTTTTAATTTTTTTTATTTCAAATAATTCCGTTGGATTTTAAAGCAGAATAAGAAATATTCATATTGTCTTCGTTTATGTATGTATGTATGTTTACTGATAATTACATGTGAAATCTGTGTTAATTGTTTGTAAAAATTAAGAAAAATATCTCATTAATTTGTATTTGTCTTGATTGATGGCCTGGCGGATAATAAATCAAAAAACAAAATATTTTTGCTTTTTTCGTTGCAAAAGTCAATTAAGAATTTTACTAATTGATTATAAAATCAAAAAGCTTTCTTTTGGATAATTTATTACACTTCTTTTGATTTAAGTAAAAATTCGTTGAACTTGACAGGAGAAAAATACTGACATGTAAACTATGAAAAATTTCTTTATGCTTAAATAAAATATGCTAAAGATCACAATAATTTGATATTAACATTTATCTTTATAAATTTTATTTTTAGCATAAATATTTAGTAATTTTTGAAAAAGTTTACATTGCAACACTTTGTCTGTGAAGCCAACGTACCAAGTTTCTTGTATGGGCGCACCTTTTGACTTTTTGACATTATCAATTTTTGGGTTTCCTCGCCCAAATAGTGAGAAATGTACCCTGTCCGTCAGGATTCCATCTTTTACACTGTAAAGGTTGGATGGAGACTTGGTCTATCACTATGGCCTCCTTGACAATAAATAAAATAAAGTAATGTTAAATATTTATTTAAACAATTATGCCCTTATGCAAAAGAAATAAAGAATACTTCAAGTCTACTTTATAACAAATTTTATATGAAAACTAGCTGTGCCCACACACGTTGTGTGCGTACTGACAATATTTTGTTCGATTTTCCTTTGAAATAAAGTTAGGCAGATAGAAAATGAGTTAGTGTTTTATTATATGTATGTATAGATTGTGTCTTTAAGTACACTTCAAGTACTTATTTACTTTGTAAATTGTAAGAAC